>WSXT02217480.1:0-17190 GCA_011762715.2 Neuroterus valhalla | reverse complement strand
AGATTTCATTAAATCCGCGAAAGTCAATTTTCACATAAAACCAATACCTTCTCATTCAGAATGAGAATGTAAAAATCCAATTTAATTAAACGCATTAAGAATTATACAAATTCTAAATAAACATTACCTTATGAATGATTATTATTTGTTATAAAATTTTGAATTTTGAACAGTCTTTTTAGGAAGGAAATGCAAGAGTTCAATTTCCTTTTTCAACCAAAAATTCGAAATTTATATTCCATAAAGATAAATGTCAATAGAAGAGTTGATTTTTCTTCCAAGAAAGTTTTTCCAGTCAAGGAAGCGAGGAGCTATCAACCAAATTGGTGAATTTTCAAACAATTGGTTTAATTCTCAACCAATTAGTTGAATTTTTAACCAAAAAAGTGAATTCTGAATGAAAAATCTATAAATTGATATTCCAAATGAAACAGAAAAACTTGATGTTGAACATAGCAGTGAAATTTTACACAAAATAGATACCTATTCAATCAAATAATCGAATTTTTAACTGAACAATTGCACTTTCAAGTCACAACGATACATTTTATACGAAAAAGTTAATTTTCCTACCCAAATAGTAGATTTTCCCACACAAATAGTTCAACCAAATAATTGAATTTGTAACCAAAAAAGGTGAATTCTCAACGAAACTCGCATATTTAACCAATGAAGAATAATTCTCAAACCATAGAGACAAATTTTCAACAGTTTTCAACAGAAGAGTTAATTTTTTAGGGTAGAACAATTTTTGATTAAGAATGAAAAAAATGTCTGCCAATTTATTGTATTTTCAATCAAAAATATTAATTTCAACAACAAAAAAATAATTTAAACAAAAAAGTTAATTTGCGAACAGTCAGTTGCAGTTCTACTAAAATAAGCGAATTCTTAAAGAAATGTAATAGTTGATGTTTGAACCAAAGAAAGGTTGTGTAACTCATAGATTTTAATTATTTAAAACTCAATAGATGCATCCTCAACCATTTACTTAAATTTTCAAATTAAAATATGACTTAAACATACAATAAATAAGTTTTTAAAGGAAAGAGTTATTTTTACTGGGAGAATGTCATATAGTTGATATCTTAACTATAAAAGATTCTAGTTTCCATTAAGAAACAATCAATTTCAACGGTAACAGTGCCTGAAGAAAAATTTGTAGCGGTCGAGGAACATGCAAAATTCATCACGGAAAAGTAAAAAAAAGTGACAACCCTGCTTAATTTTTTGTTTTTATTAATTAGAGTCTTAAAAATCTCTCAATCAGGGTGGCGACTTAACCGGAAAATGACTGGAAAAAACCGGGAAACGACCGGGAATTCAATTAAAAAACGGAAATTTACTTGACTCAACCTAGGCTATTAAAAATTCTACCGAAAAAATACGAGAAATGACCGCTTTCTTTTTATAAATCAGAAAGATATCTTATTATTTGATTTAAAGAATGTAACGCCCCTTTAATCTGATTCTCAAAATATTCAAATATATCTATACGTCATGAGAGATAGCCCAAACCTACAGAAAGAATAATTATCTTAATTTTGTCAAGAAAATACGTTTATCACGTTTTGTTTGCTTCTCCTAATTTATCTGACTTGGGACCGGGAATTCCAGAAAATAATTATAGTTTTTATTTTAGGCTGGGAGTTTCAGTAAAGAAATATAATTTCACTGAAAACAGGGAATTTTGTACATGGAACGTCAATTTTTTAAACTAATTATAATTCGGATTTAGAAGAGAGAAATTTAAAAAAATCGTTCCTCCAATCCAAAATTCATCGCGATTTTAAAGTTCCTTCTTCTTAATTTTAAATAAATAAATTACTTCCAGAAATGTTTAGAGTAGAAGTAGTATTCCGAAGAAGAAAATATCCCTGAATCATGATAGAAAGCTTCTTTACATTTTTCATTGCAAATTCATCCTTTTTGTGTTAGAAATCAACTAATTTTTTGGAATTCAAACTTGTTTGTTGAAAATCAAATTTTCTTGTTAAAGTTACATTATTTCGATTCAATATTCACCTCTGGTTGAAATTGTAACTACTTTGTTAAAAATCAATTCATCTTTTTTGGTGAAAATTCAAGTATTTAGTTGAACGTTGATTTTTTAATTAGGGAATCAAACTATTTCTTTGAGAATGAACTTCGTGGAACATTTGCATTTTCTGTAAGAAATGAATGTTTATGTTCAAAAATGCATTTTTTTGCTTAAATTACATATATTCATTCGAACATTTATCATTATACCTGAAAATTTATCTGTCTGGTTGAAAATTAGTTACTCCAACTGAAAATTCAACTGTTTTATTTTTAGTGTAATATTGATCTTTTCTGGTTCAAATTCGACATTTCGGTGAAAATTCGTCTTTCTGATTCAAAAATTCAATTATCTCGTTGAAACTTCACATATTTTGTTGGAAAATCGATTTTTTATAGAAAATTATCTTTTTCCTCGGAAGTTAATATTCTTCTTCATAAATTCTTCTTTACGGTTAACAATTCAATTTATACAGTCAAACATTTTTCATTTTAGTCCAACATTCATCTCGTTGAAAACTCTTCCGTTTGATAATAGTAGATGTTATTTCTGTCGACCAGGGTAGTAGTAATAAAGAAGATGTATATGATTTCTGTCAGAAATCATATACATCTTCTCTATTTTTACTCTTACGTTTGGTTTAAAATTAATTTTTCAAGCCAAAAATGTCACTATTCCATTTTTGTTCAAAAATTCTTATTCTTATGGTTCGAATTTCAACTATTCTGATGAAAAATTGTATTTTTTGGTTGGAAATTAATTTTTTGTCAGAAATTGAACTATTCTAATTTGAGGTTCATCATTTCAGTAAAAAAATCGTCTTTCTTGTTTATTATTGCACTAATTCAGTTAAACATTTTCAATTGCATATGATTCATCATTTTGTATAAAAATATAATGATTTGTTTGAAAGTTAGTTTTCTTTTTGTTATAAGTAATTTTTCTTAACTGAAAATTTAACTTTTTCCAATTGAAAAATCCAGAGTTCCAGTTGAAAATTTATTTGTTTGTTTAAACATGTTTTTTTTCAATTCAAAATTCGAGTATTCAATTTTTTGTTGACAATTCATCCTTTTCAATCAAAAGTAAAAGTTAATGTATCTGTTTGAAAACTCAACTCCTTCAGTTGAAGATTGTTATAGTATAAAACTCTTATGCTTGGTTTGAAATTAGTTTTTTTTTTTTTTGTAACCAAAAATAATACTGTTCCATTTTTGGTTGGAAATAATCATTTTTCGAGTTCGGAATTCGACCATTTTGTTGGAACATCGTATTTTTTCTTGGAACATTATTCTTTCTATTCGAAAATTATTCTTCTTGTTTGAAGATTCACTTTCATGGTTAAAAATTGAAGTGCTCCAATTAAATATTTATCTTTTTATCCGAATATTTATCTTCTTGATTGAAAAATGAACAAATGGTTGTAAATGCGTTTTTTTCGTTTTCGTGAATTAATTTTTCTTATTGTGAGTTTAAATATTCTAATTTTAAAAAAAAATGATAATTTTTTGTTGAAAATTCGAGTATTCTTTTCAAAATTGATTTATTTTGCAATGTTTGTTCTGATGTGTTAAAGGATGTTTAGAATGAACGTTATGAATAAAAATAAATGTTTTCGTTCTGCGAAAAATATAAATATGTTACTTCTAGTTGACCGGGAAAATTGAACCTGAAGAACCTTGACCCTGAAGAACCGCGAAATGACCGGGATTTCGAAAGCGTCCGCTGAATCGCCACCCTGAAAATGTATTCGGTTTTGTTAAATAATGTAGTAATTAAATAATCAATGTTTACTCTTTTTCCACAGATAACTGGTATCGTGCTCATTTCCTTCGGAGGCATAATTTTGGCAACTTATCATGACTACAGTAATTTCGTCGACAATTGGTTATTCGCAGCACCAGTTCTGATGATAATAGTCGGCGTGATAGTCTTCCTGGTATCGTTCTTCGGATGTTGCGGAGCAGTAAAGGAAAACCACTGCATGATAATTACGGTATGAATCATAAACTGGCATTTGACTTCCCAAAAACTTTATTAAAACCAACATTTGAGAAATTTGATTCAGAGTAGGCCGAATCTATTACGAATCAGCCCGGTTCTACACTTAGAGTCGTGGCATCTCTCAGCAACGAAATACGTGTTTTTTAGAGAAAATTAGGCGAAACGTCTTTTTTTAAATTAGGAAAATTTTGATCTAATTCTGATATTCTACTTTTCGTTTTGGATTTTGATGCCGAAGACTTTTTATGAAAGTTTTAAAAGTCGCTTTTATTGAAAAACTCAAATTCGTCCTTATTGACATTTTTTTTTAATTTCTTTTCCTACAAGGAAGGCATCATGTGAGTTTTATGTGGGCCTAAACAATGTTTGTGGCCAAGAGAAGGAGAAGAGAAGAAAACTTAACATTTCTCATATTTTTCTATATTATTTTCCATATGTATATATACAATTTATGGATGGAAATGTAAAAAAAAGAACGAGATTTGGAGGTTGCTTTCTTTTCATTCATTTTTAAAAATTGCTGTTTCTTTAATTTGAATTAACACATTTGAGAGACCATATCGGTCGTTAGACTTTTTTTTCTTTCTTTTTTCCAAGAATATCGTAGTTAGTTAAAATCCAAAATTTTCTGAAGTATTTTTTCTAAATGAAAATGATTTTACACTTTGGATAATTTATTATTCTAGATAGTAAAATATTCGGAAAAGTGAAACATGTATTTTGCAGTTTTCAGTTTTGTTGCTGCTGATATTCGCCCTAGAATTGGGCGCTGGAATCTCTGGATACATAATGCGGGGTAAAGTAGGCTCGATGCTGGAATCTCGAATGAACGGAACAATGGGCCAATACAAAGAAAACGCCGACGTCAAAAGTTCATGGAATATCATGCAACATGATGTAAGTTTTTTTTTTTCTCCATTTTTTTCTGACATCGATATTTTTAAACTCAGTGCTCGTATTTTTCCGAAACAAGTTGCAAGGAATTCTGTCCTTTTTCCACATTTTTTTCGCAAAGTTTGATTCGTTTTATAATTCCACCGACAGAAATTCATTACATGATAAAAAGCAACTTGAATTTTATTTATGTTCAGGATTTTTGACAAATTAATCGAAACTTGTGAACTATGAAATTGGGAAAAAGTGTTAGAAATTTTGATTTCAGGGATTTTCATTTGAAAACAATCAAAATATTCCAAATTGACAAGTTCAACAGTTGAGAAGGAAATATGTTAATGTCATGTGATTAACTATTACATTTTATTCAGGGTGGCGACTTGACCGGGAAATGACCGGGAATTTGATTAAAAACTGGGAATTTACTCGACTCAACCTAGACTATTGAAAATTCTACTGAAAAAATACGAGAAATGACCGCTTTCTTTTTATGAATATCTGTGGGATTTTTTTAACTGACTCAAATTTGATAATTGAATTGATGATAGCTCAAACCTACAGAAAGAATAATTATCTTCATTCTTTCAAAAAAATGTTTCTATCACGTTTTATTTGCTTTTCCTTATTTACCTGAATTGGGGCAGGGAATCAAATTTGGGAAAGTAATTATAGTTTTTATTTTAGGGCAGGCAGTTTCAGTGAAGAAGTATAATTTCACTTGGAACAGCGAATTTTTCACATAGAACGTGAACTTTTTAAACTAATTATTATTCGGACTTATAAGAGAGGAATTTTAAAAAATCATTTCTCCAATCCAAAATTCGTCGCGATTTTAAAGTTTCCTCTTCCTAATTTTGAATAAATAAAGTACCTCAAGCAGTCTTTAGAGTAGAAGTAGTATTCCGGAGAAGAAATGTTTCTGAATTATGACAGAAAAGTTGTTTTAATGTTTCATTGCAAATTCATTTAACTACTTGTTTAAAATTTAAACTTGTGTGTTGAAAATCAAATGTTTTTGTTAAAGTTGCATTCTTCGATTCAAAATTCACCTCTGATTAAAATTCTAACTACTTTGTTAAAAATCAATTTATCTTTTTGGTGGAAATACAAGTATTTATTCAGTTGGGGATGATTGGACCAGTAATCAACAATTAATTTATCATTTCCAACTGAACATATTCGAACCCTGGTCAACAACACATATCATCTCATACATTCAAGTATTTAGTTGAACGTTGATTTTTTTATTTGGGAATTACACTATTTCTTTGGGAATAAAATTACTGAATGAATTAATGAATGAATACCTGAAAATTTATCAGTTTAGTTGAAAATCAATTACTTCAACTGAAAATTCAACTTTTTCATTATAAGTGAGAAATTGATCTTTTTTAGTTTAGAATTCGACATTTCGGTGAAAATTCGACTGTTTGAATTAAAAATTCAATTATCTCGTTCAGACTTCAAATATTTTGTTTAAAAATCGATTTTTTGTAGGAAATTATATTTTTCTTCAGAATTTAATATTCTTCTTCAAAAATTCTTCTTTACGGTTAACAATTCAATTTATACAGTCAAACATTTTTCATTTTAGTCCAACATTCATCTCGTTGAAAACTCTTACGTTTGGTTTAAAATTGATTTTTCAAGCCAAAAATGTCACCATTCCATTTTTGTTCAAAAATTTTTATTTTTGTGGTTCGGATTTCAACCATTCTGATGAAAAATTGTATTTTTTGGTTGAAAATTAATTTTTTTTCAAAAACTGAACTATTCTAGTTATGTTCATCATTTCATTTAAAAATTAGTCTTTCTGGTTCAAAATTCGACGACTTCAGTTAAATATTTTCATTTTCATTTCATTCTTCATCATTTTTGGTAAAAATGTAGTAATTTGTTTGACGGTTTTTTTTTGTTTGTTGAAAGATAGTTTTTTTTTGTTATAAGTAATTTCTAACTGAAAATTTAACTTATTCCAATTAAAAATTCCATAGTTCCTTTTTAAAATATATTTGTTTAGTTGAAAATTCATTTTTTTTCAATTCAAAATTTGAGTAATCAAATGTTCATTTAATTATCTTTTTCAGTAAAAGTTAATTTATCTCATATCTGTTTGAAAACTCTACTCCTTCAGTTGAAGATTCTTTGTTTTAGTGTAAAAGTTCTATGCTTGGTTTCAAATTGGTTTTTTAAACTAAAAATAAACTAAAAATAAAATAAAGGACCAGTAGATCAAAAACCAACAACATCTTCCTCAAAATTTATCACCCTGGTCAAAAACCTAACATCTACTAACATAAAAATGTTAATGTTCCATTTTTGGTTGAAAATGATTATTTTTCCTTTGGAATTCGACTATTTTATTAAAAAATTATATTTTTTCTTAGGAAATGATTCTTTCATTTTGGAAATTAATCCTCTTGTTTGAATCACCTTCATGATTTGAAATTGAAGTGCTTCAGTTAAATATTTATCTTTTTAGTTGTAAATTCATCTTCTTGGTTTGAATTCAACTATTCTGTTTGAAGATTCATAATTTTATTTGAAAATTCATTTTCTTGGTTAAAAAATGAACTATTTTGTTGGAAATATGTTTTTTTTTTGTTATCGTTGATTGATTTTTTCAATTATTGTAAGTTTAACTGTTTCAACTTCTGTAAAAAAAATATATTTTTTTGTTGAAAATTAGATGTTTGCCTTTTGCGACAAATATAAATATGTTACTTCTACTTGACCGGGAAAATTAAAACATGACTGGGAATTATTATTACAAAAATAAATGCATATTCGCTTGAATATCGAAAAATTGTTTAAAATATATAAGGGTACGTGTTTCTGGCTCTTTGGAGTTCTTACTTTGTTTAAATAATACAATTGTATTAATTATACTCTAGCTGGATCTCTGAAGCCATGTTATCAGTTACATTCCGAATTAAAAATTAAAAAATTGCACAATTGAAATAAGATAGAAACAAGAAAAGTTTATATTTTAGTTATTTAGTTTCTGACATTGATTTCTTGGCATTTATCTTCAAAAATTCCATGCGACTTTTTTGGACATCATCATAATTCTATGCAACTTTATAATTTTGTGAGACTAATGCGAATTCTTATAGGCCTTCTAGTCGATCCGAGCCCTATTTTCTAGATATCCACAAGGGTATGTAACTGAATTATTGCACTTAAGGAAAAATAGACTTGCATTAAAGAGGACCTGTGTTATAAATCAATATCTTTACCTCACCTGAGCTATACACAAGTGTACTTGCAAACTTCACTTCCTGTAGCCATCTGGACGTGCGAATTTCCGAGAACCCTCTTTCCATTGTTCTCTATCATGAAAATTAAGCCTTTGTTATTTTTTTTTCAGGGCTCGGATAGCGCGACTTTTTCTTCCACTTTTTTTAAAAATGCGACTTCCAAGAAAAATTTGATTAATCGACATACATTTTTCTCAGAAGCTTGCTATATGTACTTAATTTGAGTTTTAATCGCACTAGATAATTTGAATCCAAACCTAGAAAAAATGTTCACATTTTAATTGAGAATATTGAAAATTGAATCGTTTCTCATTGAAGACTTATAATGAGACAACTTCAAATTAATAATGTTTGTAATTAAACAATTTTTAACGTAGTTGTAGTTGAATTTTAAATCAAAAAGATTATTTCTTAAAGTAAAATGTAATATCTGTATTTAACTGAAAAGTATTTGTATTTAAATAAAAAATATCTCCATAAAATAAGGAAGGAGGAACTTTTAACAAAAAATATTTGAATCCTCAAACAAAACAGATGATTTATTAATCAAATATTGCAAATTTTAACAAACAAAAAGAAGATGAAGTTCTACCGAAAGGGATGAAATTTCAAAACAAAAAGACGAATTTCCAAAAAAAAAAACCTAAATTTTTAACCAAGAAAGATTTTTTAATGAAGAAGACACCGAATTTGACCCGATTGTTAAAATTTCAATTCAAAAAGACGAATTTTGTAGAAACAGTTTCATGTTCAACCCAAAAATATTAATTTTCAACCAAATAGCTGGAGGTTGAGTTTTCTAAAAAAAAAAAATATTCAAAATAAGAAATAGTTGCATTACCTAAAAAAGAAGAACTTTCAGCAAAATATGTGAATCATCTAAGAAATTGTTGAGTGCTCAACAAAATTATTAAATTTTCAACAGAATTGTACATTTAGATACATAGTAGATAGTGTACTTTCAAACAACAAAAAAACCCGAAAAATTAGGAAAGATAAGAGATTTTGGAAACTAAGAAGCCTGCTATAAATTAATCGAATTTAGATTATGTAGAGATTAGAAAAAAATAGTTTAAATAAACACTGAGTGTCAGAAGTCAATTTTTTTCATTATCTTGGAAAATTTCATGCGACTTCTTCTGGACTTCTTTCAAAATTCCATGCGACTTTTTTTGTAATATTTTGTGCGACTAATGCGACTTTTTTTAAGGCCCCATAAGTTTAAGAACTGTCACCAAATATACATTTTTTCAATATTCAGAGATATTATTCAAGTGTGTCACGATTGTAGTTGCTTCAATTTGATCATTTTTAGTGGAATAATATTTGAAATTGAACGTCAACATTTTTTTCCTTCTTTATTTTAGGTTGGCCACTGAACAAAGATTTCTCAATTGTAATATTCAAAACCCTTAATAGTTGGATGATTAAACGCAAAATGTTCGAAGTTTATTATTTTGAAAAAAAAGACACTTGAATTTGTTAAGTTTCATACATTTTCAAATTGAATCATTTTTACTGCTTCTCTTTCTATCTATAAAATTTTGATTTAACTTAGTTCATCTCTAAATATGAAACATTTTGAATTATACAATTTCGAATTCGTCAACATTAAACTTAAATAAAAAAGAAGGTAATTCCAATTTAATATCTTCGAGCCGAGTAAAGCAAAAAAATTTTGTTTTAATTTTGAGTAAGCTCGGTTTAAAAATACCATATTCTAATTCTTTTTTTATTCATGTTCAATTTTTATGAATTCGAAAATGGTACAATCTCAAATTTTTTTATTTACAGACTGACTAATTGTAAGTTTGAAAGCCTTCAAATTGAACAATATTGAATATTTTAAATATTTAAGTTTTTTTAGGAGGACTGAAGGGTTGAATTTGGAAATTGAAATAACTGGGAAATATTGTTTAAAGAAGAAAAAATTAGAATATTTTTCTGACAATGAGTCTTAAGTGGCCACCCTGAATCTGCATGCCTCCATAATATAATTTCAAGCTTCGGCGATTTCAGTTTAAGGATATTGCTTAATTAATAACGGGATTAAACTCAAATTCGTTTTGACAAGAGAATCTTGTTTTGAGATTATAATGATACATAAAGTAAAAAAAGGAATTGTCTAGACTGTGAAATTATGCAAAGCATATTCATGGAGATAAAACGGATAAACATGAAACGCATACCGTGCACAAGACTTACGGTATAATTATTAAGTCATGATTGCATGGAGATTCTACATGAAAGTGTCCATGGTGCCTTTCCGCAAATATTTCGCATTGTCTTTTTTGTAATTAAATCATTTATATAGATTGTGGAATAGGGAGGTCCACAATTTTTTGTTGTTCAGGGTGGCAACTTGACCGGGAAACCGGGAATTTTATTGACCGTGAAAAAACCGGGAATTGAATTTAAAAACAGGGAATTCGATTATCTCAACCTAGACTATCAAAAATTCTACCGAAAAAATACGAGAAACGACCGCTTTCTTTTTATGAATCAAAAAGAGATCCTATCCTTTGATCAACACAATGTAACTTTTCTTTAATCTAATTCTCGAAATATTTAAATATATCTATACGTCATGAGGGGAAGAATTTTTTTTTTCCATTTTAAGAAAAATATTCTGCAAATTTGTTGCTCTGTGAGATTCTTTTAGCTGATTCAAATTTGATAATCTAATCGATGATGGCTCAAACCTACAGAAGGAATTCTCACCTTCATTTTTCCAACAGAAAAATGTATTTATCACGTTTTATTTGCTTTTTCTTATGTACCTGACTTGGGATAGGGAATTTCAGAAAATAATTATAGTTTTAATTTTAGGGCAGGGAGTTTCAGTAAAGAAATAAAATTTCACTTCGGAACATGGGATTTTTTACATGGAACGTGAACTTTTACAACTAATTATAATTCGGATTTAGACGAGAGGAATTTAAAAAAATCGTTCCTCCAATTCAAAATTCGTCACAATTTCAATTTCCCCGTTCCTAATTTCAAATACAAAAAAAGTACTTCAAGAATTCGTTTGAGTAGAAGTAGTTTTCCGAAAAAGAAATATTTCTGAATAATGATAGAAAGCTTGTGTACGTTGTTTATTGTAAATTCATCCTTTGTGAGTTAAAAAATCAACTACTTGTATTGTTGAAAATCAAATTTCCATGTTAAAGTTGCATTATTTTGATTCTAAATTCACTATTTAGTTGAACATTGATTCTTGTATTTGAAAATTAAACTATTTATTTGAAAATCTATGTACTTCGTGCACAATTTGCCTTTTTTGTAGAAAATCAATCTTCATGGTCAAAAATGTATCTTCTTGCTTGAAATACATCTATTCCCGTTGAAGATCCATCATTATACCTGAAAATTCATCAGTTTAGTTGAAAAACAATTTCTCCAACTGAAAATTTAACTGTTTTATTTTTAGTGGAAAATTGATCTTTTCTAGTTCAAAATATTCGACATTTAGGTGAAAATTTGTCTTTTAGAATTTAAAATTCAATTGTTTTGATGAAAGTTCACATATTTTGTTGAAAAATCGATTTTTTGTAGAAAATTATGTTTATCTTTGGAAGTTAATATTCTTCTTCATAAATTCTTATGGTTATCAATTCAAGTTATACAGTCAAACATTATTAATTTTAGTCGAAAATTCATGTTGTTGAAAACTCTGATGTTTGGTTTAAAATAATTTTTTATGACAAAAATGTCACTATTCCATTTTTGTTTGAAAATTTTTATTTTTATGGTTCGGATTTCTACCATTCTGCTGAAAAAAATGTATTTTTTGGTTGAAAATTAATTTTTGTCAAAAATTCAATTATTCTAATTAAATATTCATCATTTCAGATAAATATTCGTCTTTCTGGTTTAAAATTCAACTACTTCAGTTAAACATTTACAATTTCATTTGATTCTTCATCAATTGGTGTATAAATTTGTAGGACAGTTTTTTTTTATCTGTTGAGAGATAGCTTTTTTGTTGCAAGTTTTTTTTTTATGAAATTCTCTATACTGAAAATTAAACTTATCCCAATTCAAAATTTCATAGTTTCATTTAAAAATTTGTTTGTTTAGTTCAATATTTACTTTTGCTCAATTTAAAATTTGAGTAGTCAAATTTCCGTTTATTAATCTTTTTCAGTAAGAGTTATTTATCTGTTTGAAAACCCGACTCGTTTGGTTGAAGATTTTTTTTTTTTTTTGTATAAAGCACTTATGCTTCGTTTAAAATTTGTTTTTCAACTAAAAATGTTACGGTTCCATTTTTGGTTAAATACAATTATTTTCTGACTTTGGAATTCGACTATTTTGTTGAAACATTATATTTTTTCTTAGAAAATGATTCTTTCTATTTAGAAATTAATCTTCTTGTTTGAATTTCCACCTTCGTGGTTGGAAAATGAAGTGCTCCAGTTGAATATTTATCTTTTTAGTTGAAAATTGATCTTCTTGTTTTGAAATTAAACTTTTCTGGTTGAAAATTTTTCTTATCGTAAATCGATTTTTTTAATTGTAAGTTAGGCTGTTTCAATTTCTGTAAGCAAATGATATTTTTTTGTTGAAGATTAGATGACGTCTGAATAAAAATTAACATTTGCGTTTTGCGACAAATATGAATATTTTTGCGACCTCCTTGGTACGTCTAAATAACAGTGGAAAGTAGTGTGAGAGGAATTAGGAAGAAATTGTACAAAAACTAGCCCCAAAAAAAATAAAAATAATAACCAGCGGCAAAAACCAGCAATGTACCGTGAAAAGTTTTATGTGGTAACTTCCACTATAGTTTCGAAAATCATGATCACTGTAATTTGAAAAAAAAAACTTGGATGTTAATTTTCAAGCTAAAAACGAAAGCAATTGGATTTTCAGCCCTAAAATATGAATTTTCAACAAAATAGCTCATTTGAAACCATAGTTCAACTTTCTACTAGATTCACGAATCTTCAACCAAAAAAAAAGGATTTTTTTCTTCATTGTTCAGTTTTGAATCATATTATTGATTTTCTATTCAAAACATATCAAATCCACAACAGAACGTGTAATAGTTGATATTCTGAACAGTAAAGTTTTGATTTAAAATCAAAAACAGAATAATTCAATCACAAAAGTGTAATTTGAAAAGTTATGGTTGAGTGTACAATCAAAACAGATAAATTATTGTCAGAACCGTTGCATTTTAAACCAAAAAGATTAAATTTCAACCAAGAAGATTATTACTCTACTGGGAAAGATGAATTCCTAATCAAATCGACTAATTTTTAATGAAAAAAAGTCAATTTTCATTAAGAAATAGCAGTTTTCAACTCGAAAAAAAGGATGATTACATTTCCAGCTGAAATAATACATTCTCAAAAAAATAAAAGATAAGTTTTTGTTAAAATAGTCAAATTTTTAATTAAAGAGATGGAGTTTTAACTAAAATTATAAATCTTTTATAGAAAAAATTAATTTCCAAACAAAAATATCAACAGTTTATCCAATTGTAGTTAAATTCAAGATTGAAAAGATGATTTTTCAACCAAAAAGATGCATTCTCCTCCAAAAATATAATTTAGCTACAAAATATATTAATTGTTAAACAAATAATAAAATAAAAATTCAAGAAATTTTTTTTGAGTTTTCAAGCGAAGAAGATGAAATTCTAACGGAGCCTAATACGAAAATACTATTTTTTTCGAAAGTTATCCCTTTTTCATTGAAGTCATCTTTTATGGTCGTTTTTATGGTTTGAGTAGCCACCCTGTGTGGTGAACCGCTTCAGGGTTTGGAAGGGATATAATTATATTGCTTTTTTTTTTTTAGCTTGACTGCTGTGGAATCAATGGTCCTGCGGATTGGTCCAAAGCTGGATTCAAAGACAACACCTTGCCGATTACCTGCTGCCAGAACGTTCCGTTGAAAAACAACACAAGCACGTGTGACATGAACTCTATTTCTGTTCGAGACAAGGGCTGCGTCAATAAACTGCGATCCTTTATCGAAGATAAAGCAGTAGTTTTAGGAGGAGTTGGTGTAGGAATCGCTCTCGTTCAGGTACCACACTCAAACTCAAAAAATCTAATCCTCATCCACGATGAGTTTCGACTGACTTAAACCCAAAAGGTCTTGCACCTCTCAGATTTTTCTGCTTAAGCTTCTGCGAAATTTCACGATCATTCTGTTTCCAATAGGAAAAAAAATTGCGTCGTCCGTTCTTGAGAAAACTCAATTTTTGATTTTTTCAAATAGGTAAATCAACAATGATTTCATGGAAATAGATTATAGGTGGAATTTTATTGGCTTAACCATTTTTTTAACATCCAAAATTTTGAGGCTCGGGAAAGAATATTGTTACAGCTTTAATAACACTGAAATCATAGTATTCTCAAAATTGGCATTTTTATCGAAGAATTTCTAAAGAAAACCTGAAAAATATGAAACTAATCCGATAATTGATTTCAAAGAATTTATAAGATTTTAGGGTATTTTAAAAGACAAAACCTTAACAATGTTTCAAGGAATATTAAAAGATCTTAACGAATTTGAAATATTTTAGGTAATATGAAAAAATTTTAATAGATTTCAATATTTTGAAGGAATTTCAAGCGAATTTGAAGATTTGAGTGATTTCAGAGGATTTAGAAAAATGCATGTGGTGAAAAAAGCATTTCCTGAAATTTTTAAATATTTCCGAAGAAGAAATTTTGTTGAGGGAGTTCAAAAGCGTTCAAAAGTTATTTAATAAATTTTCCAACATTCCAGTGGATATCCTAAGATATTATAGAATTTCACGGGATTTTATAATATTTGAATGGTTCTTGGAGAATTCATTCGCAATAAGGGAGAGATTTCGTTGGGGTTATAATTACTCAATTCTATTCAAGTAAATGCATTTTTTGATAAATTCATCCCAAAGTTTCTGGAATTCACCTTCGATTCGTAGTCATTTCATCAAATTCTTTTGAATTGCCTTGAATTTGTCTGAGCCCATTGGAAGTATGATCAATTCAGTTAATTATATTTCTTTGTCTCTTTCTCCTAGATCATAACACAGTCACATCTATTTGCTCATTCTGATTACTGTTTTTTAGGTTGAATTTTATTAATGAGAACTGGTAGTACGTTTACCCACTGAGGTAGCTGTCTACTTCCTTTACCATCTTGCTCCTATGTTTTCAATTTTTCATGATAATTTTGAGAAGAATGTAAAGAGTTCTTTTTAAAGAAGTCGCACTGTTGTGCTTTAAAAATCTCCGTTATAATCTAGGAAAACGAGACGACAAAATATAATTAACCGATCAAACGAACATACAGGGTGTCGACTTGACCGGGAAATACCCGGGAATTCAATTTTATTATTTTTAATTAAAGAACCGGGAATTGACTTGACTCAGCCTGGACTATGAAAAATTCTAACGAAAACATACGAGAAATGACCGCTTTCTTTTTATGATTCAAAAAGAGAACTTATCATTTGATATAAATAAGAATGTAACGTTCCTTTAATCCAATTCTCAAAATATTTAAATATATCTCTACGTTGAGAGAGAAAGAGTTTTATTTTTTCCCTTACTAAGAAAAATGTTTTGTAAATCTGTTGCTCTATGAGATTTTGTTAGCTAACTAAAATTTGATAATTGACATTGACATGGCGAATTCATCATTTTTAGCTGCAAAATCAACTACTTGTTTTGAATTTAAAATTGTTTGTTGAAAATCAAAAAATTTTTATTCCCCTCTGGTTGAAATTGTAACCACTTCGTTAAAAATCAATTCATTTTTTTTCGGTAAAAATTCTAGAATTAAGTTGAACATTCATTTTTGAATTTGAAAATTAAATTTTTTCTTTGAGAAATGATGTACTTCTAGCAAAATTTGTCTTTTTTGTAGAAAATCAATCTTCATGGTCAAAAATGTATCTTCTTGCTTGAAATACATCTATTCCCGTTGAAGATCCATCATTATACCTGAAAATTCATCAGTTTAGTTGAAAAACAATTTCTCCAACTGAAAATTTAACTGTTTTATTTTTAGTGGAAAATTGATCTTTTCTAGTTCAAAATTCGACAATTGGGTGAAAATTTGTCTGTTTGAATTGAAAATTCAATTATTTCGTTGAAACTTCACACATTTTGTTCTTTCCGGCCAACGATTCAAGTTATAAATTTGAACATTTTTCATTTTAGTCGACCAAAAAGTAACTTTTCCTTTTTTGTTTGAAAAGTTTCATTTTTATTGTTCATATGTCAACCATTTTGTTGAAAATTCTTTTTTTTTCTAATGAAAATTCATTTTTTGTCAAGAATTGAACTATTCTACTTAAATGTTCCTCATTTCAGTTAAAAAATTCGTCCTTCTAATTCAAAATTCAACTACTTCAGTGTAGCATCTAAAATTTCATTTGATTCATCATTTTGTGTAAAAGTGAAATAATTTATTTGAGAGTTAGTTTAATTCGTTTGTTGAAAGTTTTTTTTTTTGTAAGTAATTTTCTTTTAACTGAAAATTTAACTTACTCCAATTGAAAATTCCATAGTTTTAGTTGAAAATCAATTTGTTTAGTTTGCCATCCCTTTTTTCAATTTCCAATTTGATTATTCAAATTTCCCTTGAAAAATTAACTCCTTCAGTTGAATATTCTTTGCCATAGTATAAAACTCTTATGCTTGGTTTGAAATTGATTTTTTAGACTGAAAATGTTACTGTTTCATTTTTGTTGGAAAATAATTATGTTTTGGGTTCAAAATTCGACTATTTTGTTGAAACATTGTATTTTGTCTAGAAAAATGATTCTTTTTATTTGAAAATTATTACCTTGTTTGAATATCCACCTCCATGGTTGAAAAATTTAAGTGCTCCAGTTGAAAATTGAAAATAGGGAAATAAAAAAAATAGGGAAGATAAAAGGGAGGTAATGTCTAAGAAGAGGATGTTGTACGGAAGTGAACAGAGGATAGAGGATGATTTGACATGGGAAGAAAGAGATATGCAGTTCAAGTTAAG
>WSXT02217469.1:0-17190 GCA_011762715.2 Neuroterus valhalla | reverse complement strand
CCCCTACGGAATAGTGGAAAGGGGCAGGGGTTGGCATTAAATTCTTCCCGTGAATGGTAAAAGGGTGTCCTTTCCCCCCCCCCCCCCCCCCCCTCGAGTCATTGAAAAAGGTTACGCGTGTGAAAGGGACAAGGGTGTGACTAAAATTATTTCTGTTTACAAACACATGATTTCCTCTCTTCCCTCACTACATTGGAATGTGCAGTGGTATCACTTGATCAATTTTTATGACCAGTCGCAGACGCAGTCTTCTCCCACAAGATATCGGAAAGAGATAGGATCTTGTCTTGACTGACTTCTGAAACTGTGTATAAGGGTACAGTCAAGGGGCCCTTTACCTCACAACATATATGAGAGGGGAATTATTTCTGTGATCAGTCACAGTAACGCCCTACCCCTATTACACCCCCGTACAAGAGAGGTTAGGGAAGGATAGGATTTGACTTAAATTATTTCTGTGACCAGTAATATGGATACCTTGCCCCTACGAAACACAGGCGGAGACTTAAAATGTTTCTGTGACTAACCGGCAGGATTCCTTGTCACGACAAAACATTGTAAGGTGATAGGGCTGTATCTGAGATTATTTCTGTGACCAGTCACAGGTGTACCCTGCCCCCTACAAAACGTCACAAAGGATTAAGGTTGTGACCTAAATATCTCTGTGACCAGTCACAGGGGTACCTTGCAGCCACAATAAATCAGGGAGGATTGAGGCTGTGACTCAAAATATCTCTGTGACCAGTCACAAGGACACCTCGCCCCCACAGAACATCAGAGAGGATTAAGGCTGTGACTTAAATTATATATGTAACCAGTCACAGGGGTACCTTACCCCCACAAAACACTAGGAAGGGATAATGTTGTGACTTGAAATGTTTCTGTGACCATTCACAGCGATAAGCCCACCCCGAAAGGGATTTGGCCTAATGGTATAATAATAATTATTATTATTGAGTTAATGAGTTGTTCCCTTGTTGGAATTTCGAATTTTTCGCGGTTTTACATGGAAATTTCCTCACAAGCACATGCTTTTCTAATACACATTTATTTGCCAAATTTTTATGAAGTCCAATAGTCTAACATTATTTGTGTAAAAACTGATAGTCTCAAAATTCGACTAGCTCTTAATTAAGCAGTCAATGAGAATTTTTATCAGACTCCTGCAGCGAATTGGTTACTCGCTCAGTGTAAAAAAAAATAACCTAAAATAACTCGTTTACCATGATAAAACGTAAACGAGTTAAGCCCACCCCGAAAGGGATTTGGCTTAATGGTATAATAATAATAATAATAATAATAATAATAATGATAATAATAATAAAAGTAGCTCTAAAAAAGCATCCAGAGGTGACCTAAGTTGCCTTCAACAAACTCTGCTGCTGCGTAATGACAACATCATCATGAGATGAACTTTATATCACACTAATAACTTAATATTGTGCCTGCGAAAATATCTGCGCAACAAATTGTGATCTTTGTTTTTAAAATTTTTTGATTTTTAACATCTTGACTTCATCAGGCACTGGACTTAGTCCGTGGCTGGTGATAAAACACCGGGCAAGAAGACCCGAGCTCAACTTTCGACAAGATAATAATAATAATAATAATAATAATAATAATCAGAATTTCGTCTTCCAAATTCAAATTTTTCTTCAAAAAAGCTGGATTGATTCTTTCGAAATTCGACTAGTTTTCGTTTTGTCATTTACGTAGGAATTTCTAACAGATTCTTTTTTCCCCTTAAATGTTGGGTCGTCACCAATAATATTCTCAAGTGGCTATTTTTCCGTCAGTCGAGAATTGGAGTTGATGGCAATCACTTGCCCATAGCGATCTCTCTTATACGCATTACTTTTTTCAAATATTTTAAAATATGTGATTATCCAGTGTTTTTCGTGTAAAAGTTTCTATTATTCTCATCATAGAAGAATCTTGAGATGACAGAGATACATGATTATACCAGGATGAGTACCTTATATTTATTCACTAAAAACTTGGCTTGAACTTATTATAAAATAGTTTTTCTATTGAGATTTCGTATTTTTGAACTATACACAATGTGAAATTCTATTTATTAAAATTCGAATACTTCGCAGCTGACCCTGGAAATTGGCTAGTCATTACATGCTCCCCCGTTACACGTAATTTTTCCAAATTTTAATGAAGTACAATTGTTCAATATTTTTGTGTAAAAACTGATAGTCTCAAAATTCGATTAGTTACTCGCTCAGTGTAATGAAAAAAAAATAACCTATAATAACTCGTTTACCATGATAAAACGTGAACGAGTTATGTCCACCCCGAAAGGGATTTGGCTTAATGGTATAATAATAATAATAATGGTATTAAAACGAAAATGAAGAAATTCAATTACATGAAGCTTGTCACCATGTGTTTTACAACTTCTGGTGTTCTCTGCAGGGGTCTTAGACGTTCCTGATTGGTGTTATAAAATGTCGCAAGTCGTTCGAATTCCATGCGACATTCACAGGTGGTTTTCAAACGAATTACGATGTGTATCTGTCATCCGCTCTCTACAGAGAAGTAGTTAAACTTTATTGTGTGGTATAGTTGCGGTTTCTTTCACGAGTTTTCAACGACTTCCTCTGATATAAGTTATTGCTTTACTGCTCAAAACCAAAGACAGTAGTTTAATTTTGCTTCAAAGCCCCATTGGAATCCCATGGGAATTTGGAACTCAAATTTCCAAGTGAA
This sequence comes from Neuroterus valhalla, assembly GCA_011762715.2. Lineage (NCBI taxonomy): Eukaryota > Metazoa > Arthropoda > Insecta > Hymenoptera > Cynipidae > Neuroterus > Neuroterus valhalla. The sequence continues at coordinate 14,472 of WSXT02217469.1, read as the reverse complement.
GAGATGCAGATGCTGCTTTTTCAGAAAATATTTTTATATTTGCAGAAGAAAATACTGAGGATCTATTGTTACAAATTAGAGCGTCTTTCCGTTGTATGCAGAACCTAATCTTTTAACGGATACTGCAGGTGTCTTTCCGTGGGCGTATGGGGCAGATTTTATAACACAGCTGGATTTACACTTGAGATGATCTTATCGAGCCTGAGATTAAAGGTAGAAGCGCAAAACTTTGAACATTTAGGTATCCAAACATAGAAGGAATTTCCGACAATCCCTGCTTTGGACCTCACATGTGCCTGATCAGTTCCAAACTATAGCCCTACTAACGCCTGACAAGTTTCGAACTGGCACCTGACTGGTACCCGGAAAGTTCTTAACTAGCGCCCTACTAGCGCCCGATATGTTCCAAACTAACTCACCTCACTGGCGCTGGATCAATTACAAACCAGCACCCCACTGACGTCAGAATGATTTTCAGAATAGTGTCTGTTCAAAGCCCTGTCAAAATCTGTTCAGAGCCCTACTTGTAACTAACCAGTTCTAAACAGGCGCATAATCAGCGCCCTACTACCGCTCAACCAGTTTCCTATTGAACTACTAACGTCATATCAGCGCACTGCTAACGTATAATCAGCGCCTTCCTAGCAAACAACCAGTTCCTAACTAGCGCCTGGTCAGCGCCCTACTAGCGTCTGACCAGTTCTGAAAGAGCATCTCATCAGAGCCCTACCGGCGCCTGCATATTTCCAAATAAGTGTCCGACCAGCACCCTACTATCACTCAGCCAGTTCCGAACTAGCACCTTATTAACGCCCTACTAAAGTCTGATCAGTGCCCTACAAAGCTCAATCAGCGCCCTTATCTCTGCGAACCAGTTTCAAACTGGCGCCTGATCCATGACCTACTAGCATCCAACTTGCGCCCAATCAGCGGTCCGTAAGCGCTCAATCAGTTCCCAACCAGTGCCTAATCAGTACCCTACTAACGCCTGATCGGCGTCCTCCTAGTAATCACCCAGTTCGAAGAAAGTGCCTAATCAGCGCCCTACTAGCTCTCAACCAGTTTCCTACTAGGGCTCAACCAATTCTCTGCTAGCGCTTAACCATTTTCCAACCAGCGCCTGCTAACGCCCAATCAGTGCCTTCAAGCATCTTATCAGAGCCATAATAGCACCTGCATGGTTCCAGATCAGTGTCCGATCAGCACCCTATTAGCACTCAACCAGTTCCGAACTAGCACCTTCAAACGCCCTACTAAACTCTGATCAGTGCCCTACTAACGCCTAATCGGCGCCCTTATATCCACGAACCAGCTTCAAACTGGCGCCTGATCCATGCCCTACTAGCATCCAACCAGTTCTGAACTTGCGCCCAGTCAGTCCTCCGTTAGTACTCAACAAGTTCTCAACCATCGCCTGATCAGTGTCCTACTGACGCCTGATCAACGCCTTCCTAGCAAATACCCAGTTCGAAACAAGTGCCTGATCAGTGAACTACTGTCAACCAAGTAGTTTCAAACTAGCATCTGAAAGCGTCCCACTACCACCCGACCAGTTCCAAATTGGCGCCTGATAACAGCCCTATTGGAGCTTGACTTTTTTCAAACTAAGCGCTGATCAGTGCCCCACTAGCACATGCCGAGTTCAAAACTAGCGTCTCATCAGCGCCCTACCAGCACCTGAAGTCCTGAATTCGTGCTTCAACAGCGCCCTTCTAGCAAACAAACAGTTTCAAACCAGCGCCTGATGAGCGTGTCACTAGCAACCAACCAGTTACAAATTAGTGTCTGATCAGCGCGTGACCGGTTTCAAATTGGCGCCTGATCCAGGTCCTAGAAGCGTCCGACCAGTTCTGAAACAGTGCATCATAGAGCCCTACTAGCACTGACAAGTCATAAGCTAGCAATTTATTAGCGCCCTACCTGGGCACTGGATAGCTTCAAATTAGTGTCTAAACAGCGCCTTACCAGCGCTCAACCAGCCCCAAACTAGCACCTAATCAGCGCCCTACTAGGGCCCAACCAGTTCCCAACCATTAAATAATCAGTGCTCTACTAACGACTAATCAGCACCCTTAAAACGCCCAAACGGTTCCAAACTAGCACCAGATGAGCGCCGCAACAGTGCCCGAGAAGTTCCGAATGATAACGTGATCAGCGCTCTACTAGCGCTTGACCAGTACCAAATCAGCGTAACATCAGCGCCTTGTCAGTGCCTGAATAGTTCCAAATGAGCGTTTGAAGAGCGCCTTACCAGCGCTCAACCAGATCCAAACTAACGCCTGATCAGCGCTCTCTCCTAGATATTAATTAGTTCCGAACTAGTGCCTGATCAGTGCTTTACTAGCGCCCGGTAAGTTCCAAAATGCACCCAACTGGCGTCTGAAAAGTTGATAAAATACTGCTTGTTCATTGCCCTTTTAGGGCCTAATCAGCGCCCTACTAGCAACCAGTTCCAAACTAGCTCCTGATGAGCGCCCCAACAGCACCCAAGAATTTTCACACTAGAAGGTGATCAGCGCCCAACTAGAGCTCGACCAGTTCCAAACTAGCGCCTGATCAGCGCCCTTCTAAAGCCCCAACAGTAAAAAATCCCGATTCAACTAATTTTTCTTCTTACAAGATAAAGTGATACTGCATACACTCTTTTTTGGGAAATAAAACTAAATTCGGTACAAGATCTGCATGCGTAAAAGATAGGATCAAAGAATTCGTTGTATCTGCTCTTTCCGTCTCTCGCGATCGCTTGTCTTCTCTTGTCGGCTCCGCGATGAGATCGAGAGGGGCGTTCGTGGCAAAAGTCGTTTTATATGAAAGCTGGTGTAGAATTATAAGTGGAGGAAGAGGGGGGCAATAACGATATACTCGTCGAGTTTAACTCCCACAGGGGTCCTGATCGGAATTGATCGATTGCCCCGATGAACACACGTTTTTGCCCTCTCAATGTTATAACCTCGGTTTTAACACCTTTTAATATTATAATTTAATTCATCTTTTCTGAAGACGCACTTCATTCAGTCACGAATTGCTTTTAGGCAAACAAGTCAACCATTCTGTAACAAGGATTCAACACGATTCAATAGTAAAGTTTTTTATTTGAACTATCTATTGAGGAAAATCGAAAAAGGATAAATTTGCGGGAATATTTTTCTGAGGGATGAGAAAAAATCTGCCTTGGCCCAGATTTGAACCAGGAACATCACCGTAGGTGGTAAGCAAAATGTATTTCTTCGTTTGAACTTTATTATTTTCAACACTATTAATTTATTGCCATTTTGAATAAAAAAAGTTCCAAAACATCTCTCCCAATTCTGTCTATTTGTTTTTGTGTTTTTTAAAATTCAAAATTAGTTTATGTTATGAACTTTGAAGATGTTTGATCTAAAGAGCCGATCACGATATTCTGGTGTAATTCGATTACCTTTTAGGTTATCCTGTCGATGGTTTCGTTGGGAAGGCTGTTAGTGAAGTGGAAGGGAAGACAAGTCTGGATTCGCTTCGCGTTATTAATACGTGAAGCTTCGCCTACGCAGATTAAATTCCTGCTGCGCGTTAAACTCACCTGATAATGCAGGTAATTACGCCCTCGAGATGCTGTTATTAATTTGCAACGTTTATGCGTAAATTTGCAATTTATAATCACTTTCTGGCATCAAATTAAATTTTTTGAAGTTAAGGCAATATTTCAATTGTTTCATTTTATTTTCAGTGAAAATAAATCAGAATGTTATCAAGGCCCTGGTCTAGGGCTAGATAATTTATATTTAGGCTCTTGAAGGGCGCTGGACAGTTTATATCTGGGCACCGGTGTGGCCCTGATTTGACGCTCGAAGGAAACACCAATCCGCTAGTTTAGTATCTGGATAGAATATGATAAAACGCGAAATAGTTTATTTCAGGGCACTGGGTAGTTCCAATAAAAGCGTTGGATGTTCTACGGTGAAGGGTAGTTTATTTCATGAAAATTAATTGATTTAGGGTATAAATAGTTTTCACCAGCATGCGGGATATTTTATTCCAGGACAACCAATAGTTTCTGTCATGGTGCTGAATAGAATCTGTTAATGTGTGGGTTAGCTTCTTTAAGGACAATGGACTGTTTCTGGCAGGGCACAGAATAGTTTGAATAAAGGCGCTGAATATTTTCCGTAAGATAGCATACTTTCTATTAGGGTACTGAGTAGAATCTGCTAAGGCACGGGAAAGCTCTTTTCAGGGTATTAAATAGTTTTTATCAGAGCTCTGCATAGTTTTCATGAGAGTACTGAGAGTCTTTTCGAGAGTTTAGCGAAGTTTATGTCAAGGCGCAGAATGGTTTATTTCAGGGCACTGGATAGTTTTTATAGAAGCACTGATTAGTCTACATGAAGGCACGGCATGGTGCACGTCATGGTGTTCAATAGATTATGTCAAGGCACGGGATAGTTTTTTCAGTGCATTGTATATTTTGTGCCATGGCACTGGATACTTTTTATAAGGGCTCTGATTAATCTTCGTTGGGGCATGGTACAGTTCTTGTAACGGTGTGGGGTAGTTTATTTCATGAAAATTAATCGTTTTAGGGAAATAGTTTCCGCCAGGATGCGGAATATTTCATTCCAGGACAACTAATAGTTTCTGTCAGGGTGCTGAATAGAATCTGTGGGATAGCTTCTTTGGGGGCAATGGATAGTTTCTGTCAGAGCACCGGATAGTTCAAATAAAGGCGCTAAATATTTGCCGTAAGATGGCAGGGCTTCTGTCAGGGTACTGAGTAGGATCTGATAAGGCGTGGGATAGCTGAGAGTCTTCGTGAGAGCATAGCACAGTTTATGTCCGGGCGCAGAATGGTTTATTTCAGGGCATTGGATGGTTTTAATAAAAGCACTGAATGGTCTACATGAAGGTACGGCATGGTTCACGTCATGGTGCTCAATAGATTGTGTTAAGGCACGGGATAGTTTTTTCAGTGCATTGTATATTTTGTGTCATGGCACTATATACTTTTCATAAGAGCTCTGAATAGTCTTCGTTAGGGCATGGCACAGTTCTTGTAACGGTGTGGGGTAGTTTATTTCATGAATATTAATCGTTTTAGGGAAAAAAATGGTTTTCGCCAGTAAGTGGAATATTTTATTCCAGGGCAACTAATAGTTTTCGTCAGAGTGCTGAACATAATCTTTCAATGTGTGGGATAGCATCTTTGAGGGCAATGGATCTTTTGTGTCTGGGCACCGCATAGTTCAAAAAAGGCGCTGAATATTTGCCACAAGATAGTATAGTTTCTTTCAGGGGACTGAGTAGAATTTGCTAAGGTGCGGGACAGCTTTTTTCAGGGCAGTGAATAGTTTTTGTCAGGGCTCTGCATAGTTTCAATAAGGGTGCTGAAAATATTCGTGAGAGCGTGGCGCAGTTTTCATCAGGGCACAACATAGTTCCTGTCAGGGCCCTACATAGATTCCGTTAAGGCACAAGATATCTTCTGACAAGGCACAGGATAGTTTCTGTTAGATGTCCTTGTTTCGGCCAGGGTGCTGAATAGAATCCGCCAAGGCGCGGAATAGCTTTTTTCGGGGCATTGGCTAGTTTTTGTCAGGGCACTGAATGGTTCCAATATGAGTGCCTAATCTGTCTTATAAGGGCATAGCGCAATTTCTGCAAGGACACGGAATGGTACATTTCAGGGCAATGAATAGTCAATCCCAGGACAAAAGATAGTTTTCGTCAGGGCACATATTAGTTTTGATGAGGGTATGTCAACATTTCTGTTAGAACGCTAGAAAGGATCTTCTGTGGCGCTATATAGTATCTTTTAGGGCAAAAGGTAGTTTTCCTCAGAGAACTGGATAGTTTGAATAGAGGCACTGGGTAGTTTAAACGAGGCACTGAATTGTTTTCGGTAAATGGCACAGTTTCTGCTCAGGCGCTGAATAGAATCAGTTTAGGCAAGAGATAGCTTTTCTCACAGCATTGGATACTTTTTGGCATAGCACTGGATAGTTGTATTGGAGGTTCTGGTTAGCCTAAGTTGGGGTATGTTACAGTTTGTGTCAGGGCGCGGAGTAGTTTATTCCAGTGAAATAAATAATTTCCCTCGACGCGATAGATAGTTTTCATCAGGGCACAACATAGTTCCTGTCAGGGCGCTACATAGAATCCGTTAATGCACAAGATAGGATTTTTCAGAGCAATGGATTGTTTCTGTCATGGCGCAGGATAGTTTCTGTTAGATGTACTAGTCTCAGCCAGGGTGCTAAATAGAATTCGTCAGGGGTCGGAATAGTTTTTTCCAGGGCGTCGGCTAGTTTATATCAGGGCACTGAATAGTTCCAATATGAGTGCCTAATCTTTCTTATTAGGGCATAGCGCAATTTCTGCAAGGACACGGGATGGTACATTCCAGAGCAATGAATAGTCAACCCCAGAACAAAAGATAGTTTTCGCCAGGGCACATATTAGTTTTGATGAGGGTATGTCAACATTTCTGTCAGAGCGCTAGAAAGGATCTCCTGTGGCGCTAGATAGGATCTTTTAGAGCGATTGGTAGTTTTCCTCAGAGAACTGGATAGTTTGAATAGAGGCACTGGGTAGTTTAAACGAGGCACTGAATTGTTTTCGGTAAATGGCACAGTTTCTGCTCAGGCGCTGAATAGAATCAGTTTAGGCAAGAGATAGCTTTTCTCACAGCATTGGATACTTTTTGGCATAGCACTGGATAGTTGTATTGGAGGTTCTGGTTAGCCTAAGTTGGGGTATGTTACAGTTTGTGTCAGGGCGCGGAGTAGTTTATTCCAGTGAAATAAATAATTTCCCTCGACGCGATAGATAGTTTTCATCAGGGCACAACATAGTTCCTGTCAGGGCGCTACATAGAATCCGTTAATGCACAAGATAGGATTTTTCAGAGCAATGGATTGTTTCTGTCATGGCGCAGGATAGTTTCTGTTAGATGTACTAGTCTCAGCCAGGGTGCTAAATAGAATTCGCCAGGGGTCGGAATAGTTTTTTCCAGGGCGTCGGCTAGTTTATATTAGGGCACTGGATAGTTCCAATAAGGGCGCCTTACGGTACTTGTTAGGGCATAGCACAATTTCTGACAGGACACGGGATGGCGCTGAGTAGAATCAGTTAAGGCAAGGGATATCTTTACTCGTTCTTCGTTCCGCATGGCACCTTTTCTTGTCAGGTCGTGTGTATACCAGGAAAATAAATAGTTTCTTTCAGGGTAATAGATAGTTTTTGTCAGGGCATAGGTGAGTTCTAATAAGGAGGGAGATGCATAGTTTTCGGCAACCCTCAAATAAAATCTGTTGAGATGCGAAATAGGATTTCCCAGGGCGATTAATAGTTTCTGCCAGGGTATCGGATAGCTAAATCGCTTTGGATAAATGGCATAGTTTTTGTCAGGGTGCTGGATAGATTTTTCCAGAGCATTCAATAGTTAATCTCAGGACATTAGATGGTAGGAGGATATGTTCTTTTCAATAAGGGCATGACACAGTTCCAAACAGGCGCTGGATAGCATCTGATTAGGCGCGGGTAGTTTTTTGCAGGCCAATTTATCTTTTCTGTTAGGGCACTGTGTAGTTATAACGAAGGTGCTCAATATTTTTTGTTACGGCAAGGAATAGTTCCTGTCAGGGTAAAAAATCGCTTTTGTTAGAACGTTCAAAAGAAATCGTCTCCTTCAAGGCGAAGGGTATTTTTTATAATGGCGCTCTGTAGTTTCTATCAGTTTCTATCAGGGCACTGGATAATAACTGCCAGAGAGCTAGATAGTTTGCATTAGGTGGCTAGACTGGATAATAATGTTGTGCTAGATAAATACTATCAAGGCGCTGGATAGTTTCCGTTAGCACTATGTTTTTTTCCAAATGCTAGTGTGGTGCTGGCTAGTTCCTGATGAAAAACAAGATATAAATCCATTCTACCCTTAAAATATTGATTCAGTTCACCTTTATTGAATAAGTTTGAATTTTACTGCAATGTCGAATTCCTTATCTGAATTTTAGACACAAAAGATTTTGGAACAAAAGACTATCCAAGAAATAAAAAAAAAACTTTTGTAAATTATAAAGTATAAATTCCCCAAAGGCGGTAGATGTCAGCAGCGCATCTTGCTGCTCAGTGGAACGAAATTTGGGGCAATTGAGCCAAGATGAGAAAGCGGAAAGTACATCGCGAATTTAGGGGCGTTAATGGGCCTTGAGAAAATGAATGGGAGAAGATGAGAATTTGATCCTAACTACTGTTTTGGAAGATCTATCTCGGATCCGATCTTTGATCTCTTTATTAGCAGATTCGGGGGCGTCAATGATCGACTTAGGCTCTTATCATCCCCTCAGGATAAACTTTTACTAAACTCTCAAAGACTTTTATTATTGCTCAATAAAGTTAAAAACTGAGGTCCAGTTGGATGACATAAAATTTCGAAGAAGAACAAATTTCGAGAAGATTATTGAACAAGCTCATAATTGATAATGAGACGATGTTGATAAATAATATAATAAAGTATAAGAAATCGGCTCGCATCGATCGGTAATCATTACCACGATCCTGGATCAAAATTGCAACGGTTGTCGTTAGGGAGTAATAAAAATATTATTACGTGAAGATCGTTCGAGCATTAAAAGTATCGATGGAGCTTTCACAGAGCTCCTAAGAGTGTGTTAGGTGCCTCCTTAGGTAGGAAAAGCAACTCAGAGAAACTTGTCTCCTCAGGGTAGACCAGATATTAGTTTCCGGTTCGAGGCTTGGATCTAGGAATGCTGTACACAGCCATGGGTTGAGATACATCTTCTCCTATGGCAATCACCTCATGGGTGGTCCCACTAGAGTATTAGACTCACTAGAGCCATGGGCCATCTTACCATCCTTGCACGACCCTATTAAGTCATTTTCCTACTCGCTCTCTCCACTCTTTCTCTCTGTTGATCGAATTTTTGACCCTGTGATATTAGCAACGAACCCTGTAAGGCTATATTTGCAGAAGGAAGTGCATTTGCTCAATTTTCAGTTCTATTGGTTTTGCTGCATTTCTTACTTGAATAGTTACTATGAGAGCACACTATAGTTTCCACGAGGGCGCTAAATAGTTACTATCAGGGCCCTGGAGAAAGTTACGTGAATTACACGTTTTTGCAAAAGTGATCTCATATTTATCTACTGGTTAGTTGCTATTAGCGATCTACATATTTCTTATAAGGGCGATATATAGGTTTTGCTATTTTTCTGGATATTTCTTTTAGAGCGATTGATAGTTTTTATTCGGGCTTTGAGTAGTTCCAAAAATGACACTGCATACGTCATCCCAGTTTCCCGTAAACTCTCTATCAGGAGGCTCAAAAGATATTATAAGAGCTCTGAATATTTTCTATTAGGTTCCTGTATATTTTATACTAGGGCTATGTAAAGTTTCTGTAAGGGCTGTGTATTGTTTCTATAAGGGCTCTGTGTAGTTTATATAAGAACTCTGTATCGGTTCTATAAGGGCTGAGAATAGTTTCTATCAGGGTTCTGTATAGTTTCTATAAGGGCTATGTATAGTTTCTATAAGGGCTATGTATAGTTTCTAAAAGGTCCGTGGATAGTTTCTGTAAGGGCTGTGTATAGTTTTTATATGGGCTGTGTAGTTTCTATCAGGGCTTTGTATAGTTTCTATAAGGGCCCTGCATAGTTTCTGAAAGGGCTGTGTATAGTTTCTACAAGGCTGTGTATACTTCCTATAAGGGCTCTCTGTTGTTTCTGTAAGAGTTCTGTTTATTTTCTATGAGGGATCTGTACAGTTTCTATAATGGCGCTGAATATTTCTGTTAAGGGCGCTGTATAGGTTTTGCTAGTTTTCTGGGTATTTCCTATTAGAACGATTGATTGTTTTTATTCAGGCTTTGCGTGGTTCCAAAAATGGCACTGCATAGGTAATGCTACTACTTCCTATAAGGGCTCTGTGTATTCTATATAAGGACTGTGTATAGTTTCTATAAGGGCTCTGTATAGTTTCAATAAGGACTCTGTATAGTTTCTATGAAGGCTCTGTATAACTTCTATAAGGGCTATGTACTTTCTATCAGGGCTATGTATAGTTTCTTTCAGGGCCCTGGATAGTTTCTTTAAAGGCTGTGTATAGTTTCTACAAGGGCTGTGCATAGTTTCTATAAGGGCTCTGTGTAGTTCCTGTAAGAGTTCTGTTTAGTTTCTATAAAGGCTCTGTACAGTTTCTATAATAGCGCTGCATATTCCTTTTAAAGGCGCTGCATAGGTTTTGCTAGTTTTCTGGATATTTCCTATTAGAACGATTGATGGTATATTCTCTACCAGGGCTATGTATATATTCTACCAAGGCTACGTATAGATTCTAAAAAGGCTCTAAACGGGTAATGCTAGTTCTCTGGATACTTTTGTTCGAGACGATTGATAATGTCTATAAGTGCTGTGTATAGCTTCTATGAGGTCTGTGTTTAGTTTCCATAAGAGTTGTGTATAGTTTCTATAAGGGCTGTGTATATTTTCTGTAAGGATTCCGTATATTTTCTATAAGGCCTATGTGTAGTTTCTATAAGGGCGCTGCATAGGTTTTGCTAGTTTCCTGAATTTTTTCTATTAGAAACGGCGTTTGGTTATTTCTATAAGAGCTCTGTATAGTTTATATAAGGGTTGTATATAGGTTCTATAAGGGTTGTATATAGGTTCTATAAGGGCACGGTATAGTTTCTATAAGAGCACTGCATAGTTACTTTCGTGGCTCTGAATAAGTTTAGTTAGGACACTAGCACGTCAATGTTAGAGTTTCCTATAGCTACAAGTAATGGATAGCTTATCTTATGATTGCCAGTTGAAGCTAGATAGTTACCATAAGGGCTCTATATAGTTTGTGCTAGGATTCTAGATCTCTATGATGAGGCTCTGACTCGCCAATATAAGGGTTCCCTATAGTTCCTAATTGGCGCTAGATATTTACTATAAGGGCTCTTTCGGGTTTATTTGAGGATGCTGGATAGTCCCTATTCAGGCTTTGCATAGTTTCTATTAGAGGTCTACATAGTTCATATTAGGGCACTGTATAGTTTCCCCAATATTAGATTTTCCTACAACTACAAACTGAAGCTAGATAGCTACTATTAGGACTCTGCATAGTTTGTTCAAGGGCGCTGTATAGATTTCTATATGGCGGTAACTTGTTAATAATGGGTTTTCCGATAGCTATTAGTATATCTATAAACTAATAATAGAACGCTGACCCTTCTATTATAGGGTTCCTCATATTGACTAGTTGGCGCTGTATAATTACTGTTAGGGCCCTGTACAGTTTCTATCAGGGTTCGCAATGGCAATGCTAACTTTCTAGATACTCTTCATCAAGGGGCATGATTGTTATTATAAGAGCTCTATATAGTTTCTATCGGAGCCCTGTATAGTCTCTATTGCCACTTCGTATAGTTTCTATAAGTGCATTGAGTTAGTACTAGTTCCCCGAATATTTCCAAAATTCGGCTGAATGGACTATTATATCCCTGTATAGTTTCTCTCAGGACCCTGTATAGTTTCTATCAGGGCCCTGTTTAGTTTATATTAACGCACTAAATAGTTTTTATTAGAGCCATGCATAGTTTCAACCAGGGCTCTGTATAGTTCTTTTCGAGGCCCTGTATAGTTTATATAAATAAACTGTATAGATATTAGAGCCTTGTTAAGTATCTACCAGGGCTTTGTATATTTTCGAATAGGGTCCTGTATAGTTCTATTAGGGCCCTGCGTGTTTTTAATTAGGGCCCTGTATTGTTACTATCAGGAGTCTAAATAATTCCTTCAAGAGCGCCGCTTAGATTTTTCTAGTTCTCAGGATAGTTCCTTCTAGGAGGATTGCTAGTTACTATTAGGGCTGTGAACAGTCCAAAAAGGCACTGAATAGGTAATGGTAGTTCCCAAAGTAGTTTGAATAAGGCGCTCATGTTCAACAGCGTGTGAAAATCTATATTTTGACATTGAAGTGTTGTACGCGAAAATTTATTATCGGCTAATATCCAGTTTATCGAGAGAGAAAGAAGAGGAGAAAAAAGGGAAAAGAAAAGAGCGTGTATAAAAGAAAAGAAGAATTCAAGAGGAGAACACGCGTAAGTATTACCAGTGTGGGCCGAATATGTGTGTATGCGATGGCAGATAATCGGCAATTGCGTAGGCGAAGTTCGATACTGAAAACGGGCTGATCTCTTCTGATCGCTTCATTAGTAGCGCGAAACGAGCTCCTGGGCCAAAAGATTGCTGATTTAATCGCTACCGATGCGCAAAATCAATATTATTACGTGCACGAACTATTAATTCCATCATTCTCGCGAGTTACTAGTTTTAAAAATAGAGGTCCATTCAGGCGCTGAATAGTCTCTGACTTGGAACTGATCAGTTACTGACTAGGTACTGTATAGTTCATGTCTAGGCGCTAGGTACGTCTTTTCCAGGCGATGATCAGTTTCTGATCAAGTGCTGATCAGTCACTATTTAGACGTTAGGAATATTATTTTTAAACAAACTAGTTTCAAACAAGAAAAATAATTTTCGTACAAACTCTCGCGAGAGTTATTAGTTTCAAAAAATAGAGGTCCATTCAGGTACTGGATAGTCTGACCTGGCACTGACCAGTTACTGACTGGGTACTGAATAGTTCCTGTCTAGGTTCTAAGTAGTTCCTGTCTAGGCGCTGATCAGTTTCTGATTGAGTGCTGATCAGTCATCATTGCTAAGAGTTTCAAAAGAAAGGACCATCTAGGCGCTGGGTAGTCTCTGACTTGGCACTGATAAGTACTAGCTAGGTACTGTATAGTTCCTTTCCAGGCGCTAGATAGTTCCTGTCCAGGCGCTGATCAGTTTCTTATCCCGTGCTGATCAGTTTCTGTTTACACGTTTAGAAATATAATTTTTAACAAACTAGTTTCGAACTAGAAAAATAATTTTTCTACAAACTCTCGCGAGATTTACTGGTTTCAAAATATAGAGGTCTATTCAGGCGCTGGATAGTCTCTGACCTAGCACTGATCAGTACTGACTAGGTACTGTATAGTTCCAGTCTATGCTCTATGTAGTTCCTGATTGGGCGGGGCATATTTCCTGGCCAGGCACTAATCTGTTACTGATCAGGTGCTAACAGTTACTATCCAGGAGCTGAGGAAAATTTTTTTTTGACAAAATAGTTTCAAAGTAGAAAAATTATGTTTCTTCAAACTAGTTCCACTTTGAACCAAAAAGTTCAATTAAATAAAAGAATCAATTCTTAACCAAAAATGTGATACGTTGTTTTTCCACTAAGGAATACAAAGTTTGAACAATCAATAGGAAATTTTCTAATTGAATAATAAAATTTTCAACATTGAAACATGAGTTTCCAAACAAAATTATTAATCTCCGAATTGAAAAAGGAATTCAAACAAAAAGTATGAATTTCCAATTATATACATAAAGTTGCAAGCAGGCACTTGGATTTTCCATCAAACTGATCGAATTCTTAACAAGGAATGCAATAGTTTAATTAACTAAAACAAATCAATTCTTACACAAAAATCAATATTTTCAATAATTGGGCACTCCAATTTTCAATTGAAAAAAACGTCTCCTGAAGGGAAATGTTATTGTTGATATTTTAGCAACAAAATATTTCACTTTGAAATTAGCAAAAAAACTTAACATAACTAAAATAGATGAATTTCCAACTATTTGCATTTCTGACCAAAGAGATTGTTTTTCTACAAAAACATGTTTCGAGAAAATAAATAGATTTTGAACCAAATGGTTGAATTTGCAATAAAAAAGATTCACTTTGTACGGAAAATGTCAAATTCGAAGATAAGGTAATAAATTTTGAATCAGAAAAAGCAAATTTTCCGAAGAAAAAGTAAGTTACATCATTTCCAACTGGAGCAGTTTGATGTGTAACCAAACACTTCCATGAATTTCAAACCAGAAAAAAAGTTTATACAAGAGAAAAAACAGACAATTTTTAACAAATTAGTTTGATTCTCAGCCAAGAGGATTCGTTTTTAACATGAAAAGACCAATTTTCCTCCAGAATATATGAATTTTCAGTTTGAAAGTTGCCAACAGTACGCAGTATTCTCAAGCGATCACCCATCAAAGCACTGACTGCTCTGAAGGCTGCTTAACGCCAGTAATCGGACGGGATCTTGTTTTTTTCGAGCGTGGCATGGTCGTGGCCTAATCCGGCTTGAAAATTTAGAGATATAGTTGAAATTAAATTTTTTTGTGAGAGAGTAAATTCCATTTTATCATTTATTAAACTAAAATAAATCATAGCAAAAATAAACCTTAATTTCATCTCATTGATCATGTTTTCTTCTTTTGAACCATTAAGTTGAATTTTCAACAAATGAGTTCAATTTTCCGATCTGGGTGAATGAATCGCCCCACCCCCCCCCCCCCCCCAAACCCCACACCAACCACAACAAAACCACACCAAAAACAAACAACAAACAAAAAAAAAAAAAACAACAA
>WSXT02217458.1:0-17191 GCA_011762715.2 Neuroterus valhalla | reverse complement strand
GCGTTACCAAGCGTAGGGTTTCTGCTTGACCCCCTCCCTCCGCTAAATTGTTAACGTAGTTTATGAACGGTCCCTTAACAAAACATTGAAAAAGGACGTAGGCATTCTCGGCATGAACAAGCGTGGGATACTAATTTTGCCAAAAAAGCTCGGAATGACTCGACGAAGCCGGATTTTAAAGTAAACTAATTTTAAGGCTTACTTTGAAGAATAAGTAGCTTTTTCAGTTTTAAGAAGCACCAAACAGGTCTAAAGTGAATAAAAATAGTCAAAGTTAGCGAGAAATGTCAAATATTCGACCTTCAAAAATTTATAACTTTAGAAATATGAACTTTACGAGAAAGTAACAAGAACAGTTCTCGTCTTAAAAGGAGCAATATGTTTTTATAAAAAAATTGTCTGGCCGGGCATATTCGGATTCAGCGGCTCAAAATGTATATGATTTTCATAGTTTATGCATCAAAATAGTGTCCTTTTACCCTTGAACATATTATTCCATACGACAGCATTGCTCACTCTCGGACTAATCCTAGTAATCCGGCACTAAATACTTCACAGTTCTGAAGTATACGACGGAAATTCTTGAAACTTAGCAGATGGATGCTTTGAATCATTCTGAACAACTCCCCTGCTGACGATATAGCACTTTTCGAAGATTTAGTTAATGTTTTTTTGATCGGAAAAGTTCGCTCCGTACTCATCGGAGATTGCATACTTTCAGGGGCTAGTCGCTCAGCTCGCGCGTGGAAGTTGTTATTCTATCCGGCCTTCCCTGCCAGTGGGTACCCACAAACCATGATGTAAAACAAAAATTTCGAATTAATAGAATTTGTTTGCAATTTTATTCTATCGAAGCATCTGATGCAAAACAATGCATGTCATCAAGTATTATTGACTCGCACTTTATCTTATCATTTTCATGATTCTCATTTCTCTTCTACGCCAAGATACGAGTATCATTCCGATTTTACTATTTCAATAAATTCCAACAGAAAATAAAATAAGGTTAGTGATTTGATAGTTTGAACATATTAAGTTGATTATTCATCTTCTCCTGCCTTGATTTGAATTGTCGAATACGCTATTACAAAAACAGCATATGGAAAATTCGTTTTGAAGATTTATTACGTCGAACGAAATAGCCCTAGTTTATTTATTATGGCAGCGATCCATCCGTGGAACACAAGATTCTCCTTCATCTAAAAGCAGTTACTATGAAATAAACATCGTAATCTAAATAAGAAATCATTAGCCCATGGAAATATGAGGAAGAATTCCGAAATGAGGAAACATGCTATGTTTTCATAGTCGATGCTATAATTGTACTTCTGCTAATTAAAATTATATCTTTTTCAGGATGAAAGGGGCTTGGCATTGTGTATAGAAAGATGCCATGTAAGTAATAAAAATTTAACACTGTACTTCTCAGATTAAGAAATGATCAATTTTGGAAAGCACTGAGAACTAAAGAAAGACTATTTTTTCAGAAAACTATATCTGATCCAGTTTGTGCATTGCTTGATAGTGGTGAATTCGTCATCTACGGTAGACAGACATACATTTGCCTCAGAAGAAACTGCGGAGCAGGTCAGTTCATTAGAAAGAAATTTTCTTATTTTCCTATAAGTAATTTTTCAAATATGTATAAATGCTGCTCCTGCAAATAGTAATGCGAATGATGATGAAAATGATGATTGAATTTCCAAATCTCCAAGTTTGGGAATGACCAACCTCGAACGCATTTATAATGAACACCTAACTTACAAGGTTAAGGAATAGTTCCATTTTGAAAATTTATTAAATCAGAAAATATAACGTATACTATATGCATTTTTCTTAGTTTCAGCTTTTTAGAAAAATATGATAATTCTAATCATCATAAAAATTTATAACTGTTTCAGGTGGATTACTTATAAATGATGGAATGGAATGTGATTATTCGCGTGTGCCATTTCACCATCTCTCTTATAAGACACCAGATGGGCGAACTCATGTTATTTCGAGGTCAAATTTGCAACATCCTTTTAATGCGAGGTTAAATTTGTTCCGACCTCCTTCTGCAGGGCCAAATTCGTACAATGTTCCTTCTGCAGGGCCAAATCCGTACCATGCTCCTTCTGCAGGGCCAAATCCGTACCATGCTCCTTCTGCAGGGCCAAATCCGTACCAAGCTCCTAATGCCAGGCCAAACTCATACCAAGCTCCTTATGCGGGGCCACATCATGGAGAGTTTGGATGGACCAAATAAGCAATATGTGCATTTTCATGTAGTAAAATGGGATGAAGGCTAGAAATTCGAAATTGTGTGAGAGTGATTTTTCGGAAAACTGTTTGGAATTTTTTTATCCACAATCTAAGGCCGTCATTTTACCATCGAAAGCAGTGCAAAATTCGAAATAGTTTTTATGCAGGAATTTTCTGAAGATAGCATTTTGGTATCTCCTGATCGTTGAATGCGAAATTTTGGTCGTTTGCTCCTAAAATCAGGAAAATGGCACTCACGCATGTCTGAATTTCCAGTCTTCATATGTTTGAACCTTTTCTTGTATTTGAGAATGTACAAGTATAACAATGAAATCTGCATGAAATGAATCACTCAAGTGTAATCATTTCAAATGATTCGTTATTTTCCTTGCTCCCTTTTATAGATTATAATCATTGCTGCAGTTATTTATATTTTTACTACATAGTTTGAACTCAGCACATTCATCTAGTGTATTCATATGGAAAGCATAATACATTTGATGAAATGATATTTTGCTTGCATAACGATTTTCGATGAATTTCCAACTCAAATATAAATCACGTTCTGAATTCTAGCACATTAAAATTTTCGAACCTTTAAAATTATATGGTTTAAGGCACGCAGCTGTAGGTATGCGGAAAATTATGTAAATTTGCAGAAAAAGAGTACCATGAAAATCACAGCTATCTTGAGAAAACTCTATACATTGGTGCATATGAGCACTGTGTTATTACTCTTTCTAATTTCTTAATTTTTGTATTCCTCCATGGAACAAAGATACCTGAGCTGCCCATCGATACTAGCAGATTACTTTACACATGAAAAAAAAATGAAAATAAAGTGTTCTTATTTAACAAAACCTCACAATCCAGGGCATTAATATTCGTTCATATCAACTTCATGCAATTTTTGTTCCTATAAACTGAGGATCACTTGGTACTAAACTGTTGAGCTCGCAGTACTCCCTGCTTAATTCTTTGAGGCCCTCCTTGAGAAATCAAATTTTGGAAACATGTGAAGAGCGCCCCAAGTTGGATTCCAAATGAGTTTTGAGTACCGAAAGCTGGAATTTAGAAATCTTATAATTATTGATTTCGCAGGATTGTACAATCTGTTGTGTGACAAAATTTTCTCGAGTGGCTTTGTTCGTTACAAGGAATATATCCTTTAGGGTTTTACTATAATACTGGGCGACTTCCTAGAGAATGCAAGCTCACCCTTTGCATGCAGAGTTCCACAAATGATCGAACGCGCAGAGCACCCAACAATCGTTTAGCAAGTAATGCCGATTGTTCCAGAGGTCAAGGAGCTAAATTAGATGGAAAAGTGATGACCAATCCGCGAGACAATCAACCTTATTTGTCGGAGGACCGATTCGATGATGACCTGTCGATCTGATACGATGCCAGTATTCGCCCGAATGACAGTGGTAACATGGTGCACCTGCACATTCCGTGGCGCCAGAAACACCAAGAGCTTTCGCAACTTCCACAGCAAGCGTTACGTAACCGAGTCAGGAATTTCTAGCGAATAAAAGACGTACGCCGAACGCTTTCCCAGCCGCTGCAAGAATAAGCCGGAGACGAAGAATAGGAAGCAACAATAGGATCAGCTTTGGAAAGGGAGCAGCTCCTGAGAGAATATGACGATTTCAGGACGAGGAGAGACATTTACATTAAAGATTATCCTGAGCCTCATGATCTGGCTAAAAAGGATGCAACCCTTCGTGAGGATCTTCCGGAGGAGACCGGACGGCCTCTGGACTATTACTTGTACAATTTATGATACAGCGAGGACTTTGGCTGATTTAAATTGAAGGGTGAGGCCGACGGCGGACTAAAATACTAAAAAACCTTTGCATCAACTGAACAGGGAGATTGGCTGGGCTGTACCGGAAGCGTCCTTTATCCACTGCGTACTTAATAAAATCCGTAAGGCCTTTGAGGGTGAGGGTACAAAAGATCGTTTACAAAATGCGAAGATCTGTCATCACACATTGAACATCTCGAGGATGTACATCAAGCAACCAGTGAGCGGCACATTGTTGGAATAATATGAGTGTTATCTGACGTAAGGAGGAGGGAGTAGAATAGGAGCACACAAAAACATAAGTTTTGATTAAAGCCCAGAAGCGGTCTTGTTTCAAAGTGTAACGAAGAATAGGCCCGAGGAGTAGGGACAGACTTATGCACCATGCATGGGGACAAAGTTCACTTGAAACAAGCGGTAACAAAAAGTAGACTTTTTCTTTATGTGAAGGGTTGGTTCAGGGATAATCAAAAGTTTAACGCTGACCCGTTGCGCCTCTCTAGCGATCCTCCTATTTTTGTCGAAGTACTGCTCAAGTCCGAGAAGGAAGAGACATTTTCGGGGAAGATTTTCGAACTTCAAAACTTATCGAATGAAGGCACCAAAAAAGTTTAACGTTTCAAAGAGATATGCGGCAACCTCTTAACGTCTGAGGAGTAATAATCATCAATTACTATTGAAAAGGTAGGCATCAAGCGGCACGAAGAACCTTTCCGCTGCCGGACTAGATGATTTCAAGAACTTTTGGTGAAAGAAGTTTACTTCTTTACACTAACATTCTGCCCAGAACTTTGCCTCTACAGCCATTCTGAAAGACATGATTGTTCGTATGATTGGACCTGTTCAGAAAGAGATTAATGAAAAACGTAGGTCAGAAAAAGG
The DNA here is from genome assembly GCA_011762715.2 of Neuroterus valhalla. Taxonomy (NCBI): domain Eukaryota; kingdom Metazoa; phylum Arthropoda; class Insecta; order Hymenoptera; family Cynipidae; genus Neuroterus; species Neuroterus valhalla. The sequence goes on along the minus strand of WSXT02217458.1, from coordinate 12,255 downwards.
CGCTGAAGGCTAATGGGGGAACCTGCTAATCGACAGATGTTTCTGCAAAGACGCTGCATACGTCTAACGCAATGTGTCGATTGATTATGAATGTTTATATTTTATTTGCTGTTGCTGGTTTCCGTCGGAGTAGAGTTTGGATTCGATCGCAGCCGCGTTTTCGCGATCTTTCGTGTCCTTTACAGGTTCCCTCTAGTTTCGAGTTTTCCCTGTATCAACAGGCGGGAGTGGGGAGGCCTGCGTTGCTGCGGCTCGGCCCTTGCGCTGACCGGCTTGTTCTTGTTGGGTCCTGCGAGTGGACAGTGGTTGTCGAATGCCATCTCGGACTGCCCCTACAGGCAGACGGGTCACCAATTTCCATCATCATTACCCAGGTTGTATCCTTCAACAGTATCTAAGTCATTTGGTTTTCCCGACTCGATCATCTTCAAGTGTTGTGAGGAGTATTGAGTCGGATGACGTATCACCTCCAGTTGCGTCGGGGTCGATGATTCTGGTAGAACCATCGTAATCGTAGCTTCCGGAGGCTACATCTGTGCTAATTTCTCGAACACCCGCAACATTGCAGAGGCTTCGGGACAGGCTCTCATGCGTGACCCGAATACTGACTCTGGATACTCCGCAACATTGCGAAGGCTCCAAGACGGGCTTTCAGGCATGACAACTTTACGTACTGACTGCGTGGTTTTCCGCGGCATCGTAGAGGCTTCAAGACAGGCTCTCAGGCATGCCAACCTCACGTACTGACAGCATGGTTCTTCGCGACATTGCGAAGGCTTTGAGACAGTCTACATCTTATTTTTGTAGGTAAATGCTGCTTTGAGCTTGTTCAAGTGTTCGATAAGCTCACTTTGAGAAAAGAAGTCCAAAATTCCATTTTGTAATCGAGGTTTTTTGCATGCCCACGTCATCGGAAGTTTCGTAACCTTATAAACATCACTCATTATGAGAGCCATAAATCTTTTGCAGAGCCAATCGTCGTTGATGTCTTCGCTTAGGAAGCTCAGGAACACTGTGTTTTCCGCTTAGCAACAGGTACTCACTTTCAGGCTTCTCCGTAGCCGGGCGAAGTTACTAAACGACAAGTTCGAGACAATTTGGTCAAATCATCCGAAACTGGTCACCACATTCTTGGGGACTGTGTTTCTTTTGCTGTAGAGTCGCGCCCGTTCCCAGGATGCATTCTGAGCCACCTGGTTTCATGTTTATCTTACTGTCTCGCCGCAGATGCCTTAAGACACATTCTTGGTGACTGAGTCGATTTCATGTCATTTGTTCACATAATTCATTCCTCTATTATTCCTCATATTTACGGCAATACACGCAGACGCGCCCGAGCGGTAGGACACGCTCCAGCGACAATACATTCCCAAGCGGCAACACAAGCTTGAGCGTCAAAACGCCTCTGACGTTAGTTGCTTGACACTTCAACATTCTATCCGTTCATTCTTAGGTCTGCCTCTGGGTACGCCACTACTCATCCTACCTGGATACACTTGCCATGTTAGTCGTTCTTCATTCACTCCGCCAGCATGGCCGAACCATCTCAGCGGATGTCTTCCGTCCTTGTCTTACAGTGTTTCTTCTGAACCACACTCCTTGAGAGCCTACTCATTGCTCACTTTGTCCTTCGACGTTTCACTGCTCGTGCTCTTCCTGGCATAAATCCGCATTGAACTCTCTAGATCCTCTTGTTTCGCCTTGATCACCCCTTCCCTTGAAGATTGGGACGATAATTGTCGTTCTTTAATACTTCAAGACTTCGCTGTTCATAGCACACATATTCATAAATTCACACAGCTACGCAAACAAATGTCCTTTACTACTCTTTAGTTTCCCAATTACCGAGATAATGTCGTCGAAACTGATTCTGCTTCCGCTGTGTACATCTTAATCGTCTAACGTATCGTTGTCTGTGTCACTGTTCTTATACTCCGTGGCTCCAAATCCATACAGCTTCTTGAAAAAATTCTCATACAATCTTCAATTCTGTCTGAATCCCATACCATTTCAACATCAGCATTCCTTATTCTGAGTACCTCAGTGCTAGTATTTTCTTCCCAAGTCTTCTGAACTTAATTAAAAAAATTGTTTCTTATTTTCTTCCAAAGGATTTTGCATTTTGTATCTTCTTTGCTCTGATTTGTCCTTGCAGACTTTGCTAGCTTATTCGCTTTCCTCGATTCATTCCTATATTCACTTACTCTAGTTGAGTGCCACGCGTATTTCCTCATCTACCAAGCATCTCCAGGCTTTCCTTCTGCAGTAGCAGCCACACATTTCTAATGCTTTCTTGAGGATGCCATTCCGCAGCATTATTTATGCACCCTCTACAGTTTATTGCCAAATCCTGTATTCCAATCTTCCTTGTGATGCTCTACATATACGTGAATGAATATACTAAATGTACATAAGCACATGAAATTCTGTATTGCTAAATCTGACGCAGTCTGTCACTGAAACATGAAATGATCGAATAACTGATAGACTCATTATGGAGTAGGCGAGGCGGATTTTCCAGAGGGCGCCTTGCTTGAGGTCCGGGTATTGACAGACGCTAACATTTTTCTTGTGACAGAATTGTCTCCTGGTTCGCAATCAAGACTAGGCACATTGTTTCATGTTATGGAATCGCATGGGACACTTTCACAATCTGGAACCTCCCTTTTTTCTCTTGTTCCAACATAAGGTCACCCGAGGCGTTGCCACTCTCAGTGCCGGTGCTCTCTTCCTTTGTCGCCTACGCCGCTAGTCGGGCATTTTAAGTTTTCACATGCTATTCACGTGACATCTGCACGTCCGTGCGAGTATCGTCTGACAGGTTGAAACTGACAAAACTTCAATATTCTTCCGAATATTCTGCAAAATAAAGATGTCGCAATACCGAGTTATTTGTCATAATTACATCATGTCAGTGATACCTTCTATTGGCCTCCGATTCCGTTGTCATTTGATGCTCGAATTTGAAACTCGAGTACCGTGATATAAAAATTATTTCTTTATCCTTTTCTATTTAGTTGTGAGTACTCCGCATGATCGTCCCAACGCTTTTCTTTTATGAAGCCCCTGGGTGTGCTTTCCTAACGAAGTCATATCTGTTCTTTGCGACTGCAGCTCTCGGATTAACATATCTTAGGTTCAATTGCAAATCTTCTCATTGTTTGCTTTACTCACATCACATCAGTGTGTGTATCTGGCCACAGCTTTTTTTTGCGCCTGCTTCTTCTGGCTCAGCATATTATCGAGTAAATTTCGGATTTTCTCATCGTTTATGCTCGACTCTCACTATTCATCCTCATATTTTTGATCAAATCCATTATTCTTTGTTACTTTGGTGCCTAAATTTACGACTCAAATACGATGATATGTGAGTGGTTCCTATGTTACCTTGTGCTCCATTGATGAGGATTCCTTAATAGCACTCTGCCTATTTTCTCAGTGATCTATAGGGACATAGTGCTAGGAGGACATTATCTGCTTTTTGCGCTTGAGCTCGCAACTCAGGTGCGATAGTGTGGATGTGTTTCTTCTGTTTTTTTGTTGATCATCGGTTTCTGAATCGCCTTGCGCTTCTGAGCGTTACGTCATCATGAGCGTATTCTCCATGGTGCCCAATCATTTTATTCGCTGGAGCTTCTTACCTTCTTGATTACTGATAGCATAAGTTTGTTTCTGCCGTTGATTCAAATAACATTTACCAGCTTGTATAAGGGAGAAGTCTTGTTGACTTGATGAATCAGTCGCGGCAGATTCCTGGTACTGCTTCGTTTCCCAGATATGTAGTATCAGCAGAAGGCCTGCCTCGTGTACTCTGTGGGTTCTGATATGTCCGCTCCCAGGAAAAGCATCCAGCTTTTCACTCTCCGATGCTGGCTTAGGAAATTAAAAGGTATATTCAAACAATTAGTCTCTCAGACCATATTGTCGCTCGTGAATGCTGATGATATTTCAGGTGACATTGAGTGTTCTGTGAGGCAGTATTTCCTGGAGGGTGGAGGTGTAGCAAGTCATATGTGCTGTTTCCAGATTTATGTGTCGACGGCGGGCGGAGGAAGTTTCCTCCCAATAGGTTGCTGTTACTCTTTCGAGGAGATGTTTTGCGGTCTGTTGATTACTTGTATCTCTGCTTAGCTCTAGTTTTCACAGCAGAAGGAGACAGGTATCGTCCGTCATTTAGTCATGTTACAGCTTCGTAGATTTTATTATTTCGTTCGCAGAACGAGGAGGGTGAGATGTTTTTAATTTATCTGCTGCTGCTGCTGGCTTCCGTCGGAGTACAGTTTGGCTTCGATTTGCAGCTGCGGTTTCGCGGTGTTTTGCGTCCTTCACAGGTTCTCTTTGGTTTTGAGTTTTCGCAGTATCAAGAGGCAGGAGTAGGGAGAACGGCGTTCCTGCGTCTCGGCTCTCGCGCTGACCGGCTTTGTCTTGTTGCGTCCTGCGAGTGGACAGTGGTTGTCAAGTGCCATCTCGGACTGCCCCTGCAGGCAGACGGATCATAGATTTCCATCACCATTGCCTAGGTTGAATCCTTCAATAGTATTCAAGTTATTTGGTTTCCCCGACTCGATCGTCTTCTATTGTTGTCGAAAGTAACGAGTCGGATGATGTATCACCTCTATTTGTGTCGGGATTGATGGTTCTGGGAGAATCATCGTGATCCTAGTACCTGGTGGCTACATCTGTGCTAATTTTTCTTAACGACCCCTAATATTTTTGATACCATTTGGTCGCCTTTGAATTCAAGCTCCCGGACATTTTTGTGGACGGATATATATCCTTTTTTGACTGATCGTAGACTTGAGAAGCATCCTTTCTTCGCTGATCCACGCTGGTCCCTCGTTATCCTCGTTATTTCTCCGACAATCAGAAAGATTTGTATCCAACTTTCCATAGACTCATCATCTGTCTGCTAAAAACTTTGAAGGGTTGATTTACAAATAGTGGAATGCAGAAAGAAATTGATGCCACATTGGAAAGCCAGATTTTCTATTTCTGTTGGGAAACATCATGTAATGACTGACAGCGTTACTGCCCAGAGGGTCGCCTTCCAGGGTGACACCATGTACTGTGTGTATCTCTGCGGTAGAACTTTGAATCGTGAGCATAAGGTCACTCATAAATTTTATATGGCGGCTTGAAGATCTATGCTTCTGGGAAGTTGCATTCCAAGAATACTCTGAGGATCGTCGTGTGATACTCGAGAGAAATTGGTATGAAATTTGGATTGGAAAAGTGTCCTTAGATTCATCTCAAGCATGGACACATTGCAGACGTTTACTGAAGAGAACTGAAAATACCTGGACGTGCCTGAGGGTCGCAGTGAGGATATGACATCAATATGCTTTGTAAAGCAGATGAAAACATCTCCTCCGACGGATCCTGTCATCTAACATGTCGCCGTTAAACAAGATATCTGCGACTAACAACCTTGCCTTCTCGGTTCTGCTTTATTCGTTTTTGGTGGTTCCATGGACGGGGAACAAGCTCACGACCCTCGTCATCACTACTCGTAAGAATAGTGAATGCGGGCATGGCCTACTCAATCTCCAATATTCCCACCTGAGCATACCGTAGCCACATTAAACGTCAAGAAGTTTTCATAGATAGGTATCATAAACATTTCGAGTACCTTTTACACATACTACCCGGGTATCAAATGCACTCGGGAACGACTTACATCTACCAACATAATGTGGTTCTTAGGGCGCTTCTTTATCATATGGACTAAGAATTTATTTATCGAAAGGATCCCGTTCAATGATAACTATCCAAGTTCTAGAAGCAATAAATATTTTAAGAACTGTAAATTGGATACATTACATTTATTCTGGAAAAATTATCCAATCAAAATTATTTCTGCAGATTTTTTTGTTTTTGAAGATAACTCAAAATATATGAGGGCATGCTCGTGTAATTCTCGTGTAGCTCTCGTCTATTTCTGGGGAATTACTATTACTACTACAATAGTTAAAAATATTATCTGAATGACTTTTTTTTTGCAAAACACGTTTTACAGTGGTTTTCAAGTGGTTTTCTAATTCCAAAAGCTTCAGCGACAAATATTTATTTTCATAACACCAACATGCTAGAACTTATCCATGAATTTCGCAGTTGTAAATCTGAATCATCAATATTGGTTGGTCTTCTATTTCTTTTGGATAACATATAACTTCAAACTAGATATTTGAAAGATATTCCGATGATAACTCCATATGATGGAAATTGAAGTTGTTCTTTTTTAAACTCTCTGTACATAAAATTATTTTAAATATCTCTCGAAACAATTGGACAATTTGAGAGCTCTCAATGGAGAGCGATTGATGGAGATGGAGAATGCGAACGAGCGAAAGAGAGGAAGAAAAATGGTTGAAGCAAAAGTGAGTTAGAGAGTGGGGAGCAAAGAATGGTAATGGAGAATGCGAGAAAGCGCACGAGAGGAAGAGAAATGGAGGAAGTGAAAGGGGGTTAGAGAAGGGACAGCCCGCATTCCCCTCTACATCCTTCATCAGCATGCGTAACGCCTCACTCCGAACCCGCCCTTATTTGCGAGCTCACACCGAGCTATAGAAAGTTATCGCATAAAAAATGTTATTTCCCTCTCAAGGGGAAAACCCTACCAAAACTTCAAACACTGGAAAAAGAAGAACACATAAAATATTTCTATAATGTTATCCATTCAATCACTTTAATTAATTCTGACAGTGTACAATGATTTTTTTTAATTCATGTTGGAAATCCTATTGTTTTGGAAAATTCCAAGCCATTGAAGTTGACGACATTCTCCCTCGCGGAATCGTAAGCGCGATGCAGCACAGCGACTTATTGTCGGGCGTTTCCTCCCTAACTACTCTCTGAGCTTCACCCACTACGTGTACCTGCACGGATTGGCTCGCTCGACGCGAGTTAGTAACCAACCGCCAAGCGTCCTTTCCATGTCGTTTAAGGCTGGGGCTCCAAAATCAGCGGGTACGGCATAAATACAGGTGTTTTAATGGCATGAGACAGGATTACTTATTGCGAGTTTGTCCTTTGACGTGTTCACATGGAGGACCTCCGAAGAAAAGAAACTACACAATAAGACGAGGCGTCCATGCATTCCAATCCAGGGCGGAGCAGCACACCACCATCGGACCTAAGACAAAACGGAGCAACCGACGGAAAGATGGACGAGGACGCCTGGATGATCACCTCGCCAAGGATACGCAGGAGGCCAACAGGATCAGCTTCATATGAATCTTATTCATCTAGTATACTCAGCAGCGCCAAGACCACTGCCCATCCCACAAGAAACAATTTTAGAACGCAATTATCAAATTCCGGCATCACTAGAAGAAACATTCTCGATCAATGTATTGGTTGGCGAAGATAACCACCCTTACACAGTCCTCTATAAAATCCTTGGAGCTTCTGCCTAATATAAACCCGAAGTCTACAACATCAACTCTAATGTTAATTCTGTTCACGTGTGGTATGTTGAAGATGACCGCACTGTCATTACTAAACTTAAAAACGCAGGTTTTTATTATTAACTATACCAAAAATGTCGAAACACCAGCTATTACTATTGTTGCAAGACACATCCCTATCAATTCACGAAGAATTAAAGGAATCACTTACAAAAGAAGAACCCATTGGAGCAGGTGTGCAGCAAGGTAGCATCCTAGGTCCGGTATCCCTGATTATCCATGTAAGTGACATCCCTGGGGTTCCGGAAGTTTCAATTGAACTATATGCAGACGACGCTGCACTATTCGCTTCTTCCTGGTCGGTTCCAAAAATCTTGACTCTACTTAAAAAAGGTTTCAAGATCAATGACAGATGGGCTCAACTCTAGCGAATAAAAATTAACGTAGCAAAGTGCACAAACGTACTTACTGGGAACAGCATATCCAGAAAACTGAAAGAAAAGCCCTTGGGGTCATGTCACATTTCAGTCCTATCATTGTTAGACAGTCGTGTCTACCACCTGATTATGAAGTCCTAATCTATAAACTGCTTGCCCAACATATCATAAATTAGGCCTGTACAATTTGGGGAAATGCGCAAAGAAGCAACATAAATCAGATTCAGATGATTCAAAATAAATCCCTGAGAACTCTGTCCTTCACAGATAATTTCAATTGCCATACATTTGCGAGTTTACCGCCACTAAGCTCTACGAATCTGCATCTTTATCACTTTTTGAACTACTAACCTAAAAACTACTAACCTAAGCTAATAACTAATAACCGGAACCTTTTTTTTACCTCCTTACCCCTTTCCTCTCTTCTTCATTACTTTACTTGCCTAAGATAATTTTCTCAGATTTTGTGGTTTCTTTTCGTTCGCGGGCTTCCTTCCCACACACATAAAACGTGACTTCAACTTCCTGACATGTCAAATTTCTTTCAGATTGTGCATCTATCTTCTATCAGAAAATTCCTGCCGGAGTCATCATCCCGTCAGACTATAGACAGACAGACCGACATATTCGAAGGTTTTTTCTGAATCAGGAGGACTCAAAACGTCGAGAATCGACAGAAAGTGGATAGGCTTTAATTCAAATGAATCTAGTACCACCTTCCATGATAAATGATGAGAATTCAAAAAGTAGGATAGTACGCATTTATGACGCTGCGAAGATAGATACAGGTAAAAACTAAGCGTTTTCTATGATTTTTTCTGTTACGTTCTCCTAAATCTCAGTTTTTACGGCAACTTTTGATTGATCATGCTTACAACTTTATTTGTTTGTTTGTTTATTCATACATATGCCCGTGGTTATACCATGAGTGGGCAACCAAGAAATATACCTGGTTGATTACATTTTCATCTTAGTGGTTACGTTACAAAGACGTGGAAAATATATCGATGTGATTGTCGCGACAATTGTCATGAGCGTGAATCAAGAATATAGCGATGTAGATTTCAAGGAATGCTTGTTTGGATACGCTCATAATATCAAAATAAGTTTCAGCTCTTAGGTGCATCAAATTGATATGATTGCACATTACAAATATAGGTGAGGTAAAACCTATGGAAGATTTTGGTAGAGGTATGTAGAACGGTACATCACGTCTGTCCGACTGTCTGGGCACTTTGAATTGGAGGCGGCCAATTAGGAAGTTCTAGTCTATCTCATTTCTTACAAGCTTGAATATGAAATAGCAACATGAAAATATTCGGCGTTCGGCTAGTGTTAGACAATTGAGTTTTGTGCACATTTCCTTATAATCTGAGCCTCGCGCTGGATAAATTCCATCTTTTTTGAAGATGAGATATTTCAAAAATCTTTTTTGAATCGTTTCCAATTCATCGCCATATTTCCTAAACATTGGATTCCAGACTTGCGCAGCATATTCAAGCCGCGATCGCACGTAGGCATGAAACAGCTTTGTTAGTGTACTAGAGTTTTTGAAATTTCTACACGATCGAAAAACAAATCCTAAGGCCCTAGATGCTGCGGCAGTAATAAAACGGGTGTGATCAACAGAAGATAAACGCGAGTCGAAAAAGAGTCCCAGATCGCGCACCTTATTTACCCTTGGTATCGCTATATCCCCAATTTTATACTCAAAATGCATGAGTGCTTCCCGCCTATGAAAAGACATCACACTGCATTTACTCGCATTTATTGGTAGTCGGTTTTCTTCACACCATCTTACAATGTTTTCCAGGTCTTTCTGGAGAATTTCTGCATCGTTTACATTCATTATGATTCTAAATATTTTAATGTCATCAGCAAATATCAGGATGAAAGATTCTACATTTTCAACTTATTATTTTTTTTTTTATTATTTTATTATTCCATTATTTTATTTTTTTTATTTTTTATTTAGTGACGGCTTAAAATTTCGCTAACAAAAAGGGAATTACTGCAGAATTTTTTCCAGAGAGAATTTGAGCTTGCTTCTTTCTATTGATTTCCTACCCTGAATCATTTTCGAAATGTACAATGAATTACTTTATATGTTTATGTAAGTTGCAGAGAAACTAATTCAAATTTGTCAAGCGGAGCACAAATTAGTTGGCTTAGCTTCACCATATCTTCAACTTGTATGAGGCAGAAAAAATGGATCATAGTCAAGTTTAACAATTGCCCTTCTTATTGTTTAACTGGAATTCGGAATGTTACACGATTGCGTTATATGAATGAATTATTCTTTTTGTCACGTATGCCATTTGCATGAAGCAGCCCTCAATCAATTCACATATCTACAAAAAGCAGTCGGTAGTTTTTCAAATTCGAGAGTTCTAATAATCAAACTGATTTGATCGATGATTTTTTGCGAATATTCAGTCCATGTTTTTTCTTAATGAAGAAATCCTATAAAAACCATCGGTTAAAAATTGATTTGTCTGAAGCCATCCCTTTCAAATTAAAAGAAGGTTGGATCAAGGAGACCTATTGATAACACCCCAAAAAAGTTCCTGGACCTTGTTCTGGGAGAATCATTTAAAAAAGTCTGCCAGCCGCGCGGGCACGTTCTCATCGGGCAATCCGCGCGCGGCTCGCTTTGCTCGCAAGTTTGAGCGCGCCTAAGGCGCGCGTCTTCCGGATCTTGCGCTTCGTGCTCGATTATGAAATAACCCGCGCTACGCGCTCGGCTTTTGTACCTCCCTACAGTTGTTTAAGAAACTTGCAAAACTCAAAAGCAAAATGTCGACTACTTTAATTTGATGAGTGTGAATTCTCTTTTGTTTATGCTTCTCGGGCTTTAACGAATACATTCTCATCGCGTGTCTCGTGCTGCGCGGTCGATCAAAGTTTGTCCCAAACGAGGGAGAAGTTTTGTTGCCTAATTTTCTTCCCATGTAGTGTAATTTTTTAAGAAATTCCATTTCTTAATTTTTGATTTTATTTTTTACGATTGAAAAAAAATACGCGTCCAATGGGAAAAATTATAACAAATATGCAGTTTTTTTCTTGAGTGAACAACTTTTCTGAATCAATCTTCCGTCCTACCATTAGACATTTTTTTTAAAATTTTATTCTTTCTTTTTTAAAGATATTTCTCCTGATTGAAATGAGAAATACGTATCCTGTTAAAGGAGTTGATTACACATATAAAGATATTTTCCTGGTACAGAACTTGCGCCTATTTGATTTTTCATAATCTTGTGTCGATAAATTGTCCAAAAGTTCATTTTTTTCATTTTTTATATCCTTTTTTATGAATGAAGCAAAAACTACTTGTCCTATCATAATTTAATCTTACCGAATTTGTAGATCTTTTCTTGGTGCACAACCTTAGTTCATTTATATTTTCCCGTACCTCACATAGTTTGACCAAAAAATGAATATTTCTATTTTCCATTATTTTTCGTGCGATCAAAATTTGAATTTCGGATTTTTTGAGAAAACTCCAATGGTTGTATGGATCACCCTGGAGAGCTCCCAGAAAGAAAAATCTTTTTCTCCAAACTTCTTTCATATCTTGCCTCGTTTGGCTAAAAATTCTCATTTTCGTTTATATCTTTGAATTTTGAAAATGCCACAACTCTGGCAATTTCGTTTTCATCAAGAAAAATCATAGGGATAAATTGTTTCACTTTCTACTATCTACTACACGATAACGTACTTGAAATTTATGTGCCTTGGAAGAAAAGGTCAAAAAATTTTTCAAAATGCTCCCCCTCTTATTTCAGATCCAAAACAGCTGGTTAATGAACTCGACTTGTATTTTTGACCCCTCAAAATGGATGCCAAAGCACGATTGAATATCATCATTCTTTCGAAAGTTATCAAGTTCACAGATTTTTTTTCCATTATTTTTTGTGCTATCAAAATTGGAATTTTCGATTTTTTAAGAAAATTAAAAAAGTTGTAAAATGCATCTTGTAGGGCTTACAAAAAGAAACATTTTTTTTACAATACTTTTTTTTCATTTCTTCCGTTTTTCAGCTAAAAATTCTCTTTTTTGTTTTTTTTCGAATTTTGAAAATGCCATAACTCTGACAATTTCCTTCTCATTAAAAAACATCATATAAATAAATTGTTCCCTTTATTACCCACTACAGGAAGCCGTACTTAAAATAATCAAGCCATTAAAAAAATTGTCTCATAAATTTTCAAAATGCTCCCTTTCCTTCATTCCTGATTCAAAATGGCTGGCTAACGAACTTGACCTTCAGTCTCTGATACTGAAAGAGTGGACCAAAGGCCAATCAAATCGATCAGTATTTTCGAAAGTTATCGTGCTAACAGACAGACATACAGACATACAGGCATACAGACATACAGACAGGCATACAGACAGACATACAGACACATTC
>WSXT02217447.1:0-17191 GCA_011762715.2 Neuroterus valhalla | reverse complement strand
TCTATCTACCCCCCCCCCCCCTTCTCTCCAGTTAACTTGGGTCTCATGTTAAAATTTTCAAATTTTCCTAACAAATCATCAATGTGGTCTTTATAAATAAATGTCAAAATATCGTTCGCGCAACGAAAGAAAAAGCTGACTCCGTATGGAATAGTGTAGATCGATTGAAAATTTCTGAAGAGGACTGGTGTGATCCCTGATCTGTGTCTACCCTTTCTCTAAGTTAGCAATAATTAGCTTGGGTAAAATTTTACTGAATGAAGATCTGACATCAACCTTTCTAACAATAAATTTGAATAGATCATATAGGGGTTAGCCTTTAACAATTGTGACAGTTCCCATGTGTTCCAGTCTTGTTTATGTTGCTTTTCGTTTTTCGGATTTTGAAATGATCCAGTACGCTACCTGTACTTTCGCGTAGAACAACGACCCAGCTTTTCATATTTCCGAGTAGGATGATCCTGTCTCAAGCACCACAAGTACCTAGGGTATCATTCAGCGAGTCTGAGAAGGAACCTTCTATATCACTGCTATCATCATCGACCGGAACGTAGCAGGCTGTAATAAATAATCTTCAGATACCCAGTGCAATTTTCACCCATCGTAATCGCGGAGCGACACATTTATACTATTGACATGCTGTTCCGCTCTCTCAAAAATAATCAGATATACTTCTTGGCTACCATAAAATTCACTATCTGCACCTGGCCAATGTTCGAGGCCATTCTTTATCTAAGCTTTATTATCTAAAGTCGGCGAGGGATTACACCCCAACCTCCTAGTGCTCAGGCTCGGAGACTCTTTGTATTGCACCCGTGTGCACCTTCAGGCAGAACCTTGATTCCGGGCACCTTCACTGTATCAGGTATGGATGCATTCGATGTTCCTAGGGCTCTGAAAACATATCTTCCGGGTGTCAGGCTGCTACTTGGCACAGTGGATGACGCAGACCTCTTCGCACAGAAAAGTGAGTCCCCGCACAGAGAAGAAAAGAACGCGGGATTAGTGTAACTAAGCCATGCGATCTCCACATAAGTTAGGTTCAACGAACTGAAACAGAAGATTTTAAATGAAGTTTTATAGTTGGAATTATGACCTGAAAGTTCGGAACATTTCACAGTATCCGCCATAACCAATGTTAATTTTCCCAGCTATGCTAGAACTGCAGTGTTCTTGTATGCTGCATTCTCGGTAATCTGTCGGCTGTCACAGCGGTCAACTTTTTTTTCCTTGAACCCTTTTGCCACGCAGCAGTATCCTTAGCTGGACTGGGGGCATGCTACATGGCAGAGCAGAAGTCACGGGCCTCTTCGCAACGCAAAACGAGCCTAAATAACTCTGCCAACTAGCAGACTTTCTAGCCAGGCTAAGGTGGAAAGAGCGATTCTTTTAGGGCCACCAGATGTGTATCGTGATAGTGTATATGTGTGTGTTGAATACTCAAAATTGGCTAGCGACTGCGGAACAATAGTTCCCTCAACATACGGCCTTATCGCAGGAAAATCGCTCACTTTTTTTCGAGTCTAATCAAATTTGAAGGTAGGTTCCGAATCATCGAAGCCTTGAGAAATGTACGTAAAAAATTTCCCATGAGTACTGGCATAGGACTCGAATGCCAGTCGTCCTGTTTGGGAGCTCGACGAGCTTTCGCCTGAGCCACCGATCTCTATATTCTCGAAACCCTCCTATTTTGTTCTCGTTACACATAAAATATCTAAGTTCTTGCGCGCGTTTTTCCTGTGATGTTCTCTTCCGCAGTCCTTGTGGATTCCTTTGATGGTATGCGAAAGTTCAGAAAAATTTCAGAATTTCGTTTGATTGATCGAAATATTCTGAAAATTACTTGTACTTTTTCCAAAATGAAGAGATCTTCGAACCATAGCACAAATTCCGAAAACCATTTTCATCAAACAGAAACATAAACAATTGTTCTTCAAAAATTTTTCAGTTAGAATTGTTCAAAAAAGAAGTGATTGCTGAGGATTCGTTAATAGAATGTAAATAAACGTAATCCTTACTTACAAATGCACAAGGGAAGAAAAAATCATTTAAGTAGTATAGTTACGCAGGTCGACAAGATTTTTAACTTAGAAACTTTACTTCATTCTGCTGGAGGATTCTGACGTGCTAAAGCCGAATCTGACCTTAGGATTGCCTGACGCCTGGTTTTTCTCGGGATATCCTCACATAAAAGTGCAGGAAATGCTTTTTTTGCTGTGTTGGAGGTTGAATGACATGGCGTGCTAATTTTTTGCGGTAAATCATCCGAGCATTTGGAATTTTAAATTTGCTTTTCTCGAAGCTGTACTCAAGTGTCCAAATTCAAGATGGCGGATCCAATATGGTGGCTACAGCTGACACACTCCATAGCCAGTTCCCAATTATTCCAAAAAGTGCTAGAAAATGTTTACTCGCGGGTTTTTGGGATCGCTGATCTTAAATATGGACTCAGAATTTCTAAATTCAAAATGTCGGATTCAATACGGGGAAAAGCAGGCATTGAGCAATCCTGCGGCCAGATTTGAACTCAGTGCGTCACAACCCATCAGAAAAGTATATTCTGGAAAGCAGGATTTCCTACCCTTTCAGGTAAGGATATCTCGAAAAAACAAGGTCCTAAACAATTTTGAGGCAAGCTTCACATTAGGCGCTTCAAAACTCTTTAGAAAACTTTGGTCTGATTTTTTAGTTTTAAAAAAGAAAAAATGTTGGTGGCCTGTGTAATATAAAATATTCTAGAGTAGTGTACTAGAATGTACTTTATGTAGTAGAATGTTTAAGGGTGCTCCAGAATGCGATAAAATATTTCGGAATAAACTAGAATATTTAAGAGTGTACAAGACTTTCAAGAGGGTATTTGAATATACAAGAACCTTCTAGAATATTCTCAGATATTTTCAATGTTGTAAAATTATTTTAAACCATATTTAGACTGAAATTTACATGTCTCAAGATTCTCGAAAACTAAAAAACGCGGGTGAAACAAGCGTAGAAGCAGTATGTGTTAGAAAATATACGCTTCCGAAATGAGAGACGCTCTGAGGCGAAAATTAGGGTTTAATAAATGACGCATGAACGCGTGCACAGTCCAATGGCTGGATAAGCTGGCGATGAATTCCAGGGCAACTTGTGAGAACCGTTGAAACCGGAAACGCGTATCCGCCTGCCTAAGCGAAGTTAAGCAGCATGAAATCTAGGTCAATCAAGCCTTGCTGCGAATATTCGTGCTAAAATCGAGTGGTCTTTTACGAGAAAATTTGGGCTTCGATTAGAGTCGACAGAGTGTGCTAAACCGTTCAAGAATCAGAAGTTATCGCTCTAATGAAATGAAAGTAATCCTGAGTACATTTTTTGCGAAAAAACGCTTCAATTCGCAAAAAAAAACAAGCAAAGAATAACCACTAGCTCGATCAATTTTTATCCATTATTATTGATCTTAATTTGATTTCGATTATAAAATTTTCACTTGAGAAAAATGCCCCTCTCATATGAAACTTGTATTCCTGAATTTTTCTAGAACGTTGTGTTATGTTCTGGAATGTTCTTAATAATTCTGTTCTTGTGAAGCATTTAAAAATTCTAGATTTTGTTGAATTATCAGAATATCTTCAGATCTACTATAATATTCCAGAACATACTAGAATGTTGCTAAACAATCTAAAATGTTTGAAAATTCTCTATAACATGCTAGAATGTTATCTAATATACCTCTGCATTCCGTGGAGTGCTAGAATAATCCTAAATGTCTAAGAATTTCCTCAAATATTTTGTGACGTACTTGAATATACTTAAATGTTTTAAAATGTTCCCTTACACTCTAGAATATTGAAAAGTGTTCGAAAATTATAAATAGTTCATCAGAATGTTGTAGAATGAACTTCAGGGTTCTAGTATGAACTGAGGATTCTTGAGATATTTCAGAGAGTTTAGAATGTTTCATGATGTTCTGGAATGTCCTTCAATGTTCAAGAATGTATTTCTATATTGTGGAATGTACTGGGAGGTTCTACGATGCATTAGAAATATGTAGAAGCACTGGAATCTTGTAGGATGTACTCTCATATTCTAGAACGTTCTAGAGTCTCTTCAATCTTCTAGAATATTTCGAAACGCTCTAGAACGGCCAAACTTCGTTGTCGGCTTCAAGAAATTTGATAAATTTAAATCTCTGACAATTCCAGGACTTTGTGATTGATGTGATCAAACCGGAAAGCTCACTTTTTATCGACAAGGATTTCTATGCAAATAAGATCCATTTTCAACTGGAAGTAGGATGGTTCAATTTTCAATCTAAAAAAATCTGGAATCCAAGTTCAAAGTAGTAAATTTCAATCAATTCTCAGTCAAGGGTCTAAAAAAATAAAACCCATTGTTGAAAAATCGAGTGAAAAGGCAAATGTTCTACCAAAGTACTAGAATGCTATGGAATGCACTTCAGAGTTTTAAAGAGGACAAGGATCTTCCCAAATATTCCAGAAAGTTTTAGAACGTTCGATAATTATCTATAATGTTCTAGAATACGACTGAATGCTCAAGAATGATCTAGACTTTTGTAGAGTGTACTACAATATTGTGGAACATTATTCTGTATTCTAGGCGATTCTAGAGTCTTTTTGATTTTCTCGGATGTTTAAGAATATTCTAGAATGGTCTCAAATAACTAGAGTTTACTAAAATGTTGAAAACTGTACCTAAATGTACTAAAATGTACTCGGATGCCTCAGAATGTTTCAGAATGTACTCTTATGTTCTTTAATGTTCTAGAATTTCCTATAGTGCATTAGGATGTTCTAGTGTATACTAATTTGCTACCATGTTCCAAAATGTACAATAATTTTCTAGAATGTAATATGAAAGAAGCTCACGGAAAATTTTTTGGTCAAGGGTTCGTCAGGAAAGAGTCAGGGGAATTCATAATCTGTTTCAGCTTGCTACTCTGATGATGTTCTGTAATATTCTAGAATGTACTATGAAGTTATAAAATATTTTAGAGTTTACTAAGCTGTACTCTAGCGAACTGGAATGTTCCAGAGTGCACTAGAATATTCCTGATTTTACAAGACTGTTATTGAGTGTACTTTAATGTTTCAGAATGTACTAGAATTTTTCTGAACATTCTGGAATGTTTTTTAATGTTTTAAAATATTTTAGACTATTTTAGAGTTTGACTCAGTGAACTCAAATGTACTTGAGTGTTCTAGAATGCATGAGAATTTATCACAATATTCTGGAATGTACTCAAATATTCTATTGTATCACGATTCATGTTACAAAGCATGAGATATAGGTCCAGTAATCCTTTCTGCGAATATTGGTGCTTGAATTGAGTAGGCTTCCACGCCGAAATTTGAGCTTTGATCAGAATCAACGGAGTGTACTAAACCGATCAAGAATTGGAAGTGATCGCGTGAATGGAATTAAGGTAAATCCGAGTACCATATTCGCAAACAACGCTCCAATTCACAAAATAATATTCCCAAAGAATAAGAGCCAACTATGTAACAAAAGCCGAATTTAATATTCTCCCAAATGAACTAGATTACATACGAAAAATCTTTTGCTTGAAGCTTTCAATCAACGCGAGTAATTTACTTAGGCTACCAAAAACACAATTAAAATGCACTTCAAACAATCACAGATGGAAGGAGAAGAATTTTTCATTTTGTTTCTAATTACTCTTGTATAGAAATCTATTTTCATGTAGTCTTTAATATTCAGCCTTCTCTAATTATATTTATTTTTCCAAGAAAAAACATAAAAGCTGATTACATTTTCAGCGTAACTGTTAATACTAAATGAGAGCTGATAATCTAGCGGATTTCGAAGAATATTTTAATTTTTTGTAATTCATTTTTTTTAGATGTTTCCCTTCGGAAAATGATCCAATGAGGTCTCTAAGACTGCTCTTTTCATACCCAAGCATCGTGGCCTAGAGAAAAGAAAAAAAAGATATACATGCAAAGAGCGGATGGAGAGAACAGTCATCCTTGGGTCGCTCCGTGACCTAAAGACACACGAAGGCATTTCTGGCCCTTCATTATGATTCTATCTCGCATGTGGTCACCAATCCCATGGTCGTGACACATAGCCATGGGTGTAGTGTATTGCAGATCTACTGGGAGCTTGTGATGTCTCCCTGAATGACACCTGCTTTCTAGAGGACTCTGCGGTGGTTTTTTAATTATAATTTCATTTATTTGTGCATATATGTATTCGAAATTTGTCGCAGTGAGAAGGAAAATGCAAGGTTTCAAAATATTCCAAAATAAATCACTGACTTTCAAAGGAATTTTTGGAGGATCTAGAGAAATTTAGGAATAGTTTCATAGAAATCAAGGAATTACGGACGATAAAAAGAGACTCCTTTTACCATCTACGAACCGGAAAATCTACTGCAGAGGTGTCCAACGCGTGAGAAGCGGTGTAAATAACTGTCACTCGTCGATCCCCTATCTTACCACTTTGGATGCATTCATGCAGTAAGCGCGATGTGGAAGGGGGTCTTTGGCGGCCGAGCTGTGTGAACATTGCGCACGAGTAGGCGTGGTCAGGCGTAGTCAGACAAAGCCCATGGCGGAACGAGAAGAGAATTCTTGATGGAGCACTCGGAGAAGGGGAAGGAAGGAGAAGTGCGCCAACCTTGCATTGAACACCCCTGATCTACTGAATGATTTTCATGATTTAGTCAGTGAGTTCTTCGTTGATCTGTTCGAGGTCTTTTATTTCTTTTTCACAAAATTCTCATTCCCCTTCTGAGCGCTGCATCTCCTTATTCACATTAGATCTTATCCCCAATATAATTTAGAATTGAGGTTTCCTAGGATTCAAGAATTCCTTCAAATGTGAAGACTGACAATTTCCCTAACCTAATCCTTTTATCAACGCTTTGCACCATCAGTATTTGGTCAAGCACGGTAAAGACTACACAGCATAGATGGCTCTCTCCAAAAACTGACGTTACACAGCTTTACCTCAATGTCCGTTGCAGACGATATCAATACGTTTTTCACATTCTCATCAGAGAAGGTATTCTGTAATATTTATTCATAGTCTCTCCCTTTTACGGGTTTGAGAGTCTCTAAATAATATATAACACCTTTCCTTTATATTTACTAACTTCTCCTCTACATAACCTCTCCAGAGTACGAGGCGGGAATCAAACACGCAACCAGAAGGAGTGGTATTATCCCATCAGAGGAGGTATAAGATTCGTGTACAATTTGACCCCCCCCCCCCCCCGTTTCTGTCAAATGTCTACGTTTTGAGACCCCCTGAACCCGGAAAACAGGTTTTGACGAATGTGTCTGTATGTCTGTCTGTATGTCTGTATGTATGTATGTATGTATGTCTGTCTGTGAGCACGAAAACTTTCGAAAAAAATAATCGATTTGATTGGCCTTTAGTACACTCTTTCAGTTTTAGAAACTGAAGGTCAAGTTCGTTAGCCAGCTATTTTGGATCAAAAATAATAGGGGGGGAGCATTTTGGAAATTTTTTTGGAATTTCTTTTTCCAAGACTTGAAAATTTCAAGTACAGTTTCTTGTAGGAGGTAAAAAGTGAAACAATTTATCCCCATGATTTTTTCGGATAAAAAGGTAATTGTCAGAGTTATGGCATTTTCAAAATTTGAAAATGTAAACGAAAATGAGAATTTTTAGCTCAAGAACAAGAGATATGAAAAAAAAGAATAGAAGAAAGAATGTTTCTTTTTAGAAGCCCTATAAGATAGACTTAACAACTTTTTGAATTTTCCCAAAAAATCGAAAATTCTCATTTTCGTCGCACAAAAAAAAATGAAAAATAATCTGTAAACTTGATAACTTCCGAAAGAATGATCATATTCGATCGTGACTTGGCACCCATTTTAAGGGACCAATAATACAAACCATGATCGTTAATCAGCTGTTTTGGATCAAAAATAAGAGAGGGGGAGCATTTTGGAAATTCGTTTGGACTTCTTTTTCCAAGATTCAAAATTTTTTAATACGGTTTCTTGTAGTAGGTAAAAAGGGAAAAAAATAAATCCTTTTTTTTTTCTGATTCAAAAAAATTGTCAGAATTGTGGAATTTTCAAAATTCAAGAACAAAAACGAAAATTAGAATTTTTAGCCAAACAACGGAAGATATGGAAAAAAAGTTTTAAGGAAAAAAATTTTTCTTTTTCAGAGCCTTCCAGGATGATCTTTACAACTTTTCGAGTTTTTTCCGAAAATCAGAAATTCAAATTTTAATCGCACGAAAAATTCTGAAAAATAGAAAGATTACTTTTTTGGTCAAACTATGTGAGGTACAGGAAAATAAAAATGAATTAAAACTGTGCAACAAGAAAAGATCTACGAATTCGGCAACATTAATTTTTGGTAGGACAAGTAGTTTTTGCTTCATATATAGGAGAGCATATGAGAAATGAAAAAAATCTGCCCGCTGCGCGGGCACGTTCTTATCGCGCGCTTCGCTCGCAAGTTTGAGCGCGCGTCTTCTGGATCTCGCGCTTCGCCGTCTTTCCTCAACAGTGCCCAAGGAGCGTCGTACTCTGAAATCTTCGTCGAATAACGAAAGCTAACGCACGATAGCTGACGATAGCGCGCGTGAAGTCTTTGAAATCATTGTAGAGCGTCACGAACTCTAGAAGTCGACTCAGGCGCAGATGAGCTCTGCGCATGCGTTAACGTTTGCAATCAGATGAATTCGTAAGAAATGGTCGATCAATGTTTCGACTATTTCAATAGATTTCAGAGTGCGACCCCCCTCGACAGTGCCTTTATCCAGCCACTTTGCTCCATCAAGCTGACCCACGCCAACTCAAAAATTCCAGAATTTTGTTCGAAATTAGATTATCTTCCAGGAAATTTAACAATGGTAGTAAGTTTACTCTTTCCAAAATTTAATAATTTAATTGAAAATTAATTATTTTGTTGAAAATTTTTTCTTGTTGGATAAACTCAGCTATCTCTTATTTCTCATTACAATCAGCTCTATATATTTCATGTCGCTCCTACATATTCTGAGAATATTTTTTCTTCAAAAAATTATTTTCTCAATTGTTATTTAATTCAGGCATTCAGAAGTATGAATAAATATTTCTAATCCAAGGTTGCACTGATCGCATACGCGCGAATCGTAAGTTCACATCCCTAGATTTGTATTCTACAATATTCAAAACAAATTATTATTGAAAAAATCGGAATGAAGTGCTAATTTGAGCTGCATATGTATATTAACATTTGCTTTATCGTGTATGAAATATTTTGTAAAAATTGACCAAATTTCAATTAGAAAATAATATACATTGCATTTGAAAGATATATTTTGAAAATTAAGTCTCATTTTTATTAACTACTAGTTGCGCTCTGTGGCCGCTTCTCCGCCGCGGAGCAGAATACGAATAACAGTAGTGCAATCCGTCGAAAATTTGTCGTACCAATTCAGAAACCTTCGTAGGCTCAAGATTTCAGTGTATTAAACAATAAATTGATAACTCAGGATTACAGTTGAGCTTTGAAAACTATGTCTCTGCTAGATAATAATTTTCGAAAAACAAGCAGATCTGACATTGTTTCTAATTAGTTTCGAAGTTAAAGCACGTGATGATTCGAAAACTGTATATAAATAGATGAGAATGTTCGGAACTCACGTCCAATAATTAAATCACAGGAGTTATTCTGTAGAAAATATTATAATGAACGTGATTTGATTGCAGTTTAATTGGATACTCATTTTCGCTTTTTCAAATAAAAGGATTCATCCAGGTAAAAAATTCATGTCCGACGAACTTGTATTCAAATGAAAATTACTTTTCCTAATGAATTTGTTATTCTTGTTTTTGTTATTTAATGGCTAACTTTTTTACATGAGAGGATTCTTCCTGTGAAAAAAACTCATATCTGATAGACATTTATTTAAATTATAATTACTTTCCTTGATGAGGTTATTATCTTTATTTTGGGTTTTAGCAAGCTGAAACCTTGTGCAAGTAATGTTTGAAATTACGTTTTTTTACAAATTCCAAACTTTTTATCATTTTGGATGTTGTAGATTGTTTTTAAAATAGAATTATTCTTAAAGAAGCTCAACCATTATTTTGTTTCAACTTTTTGTGAATTTCTGCTCTCAAAATTACTCTTTCCATAAGGAATTACCGAACTGTAATACAAAAATTGAGTGAGGAGAAAATTATTAGAGGAAACAATTGAAATGATCCAAGATCTTATTTTTATGTTGCTTTAGTTTCTAACAAAACTGAATTGTTGAACTTTAACATTTGAATTTGATAATATTTCCTAACGTTTCTTAAAGTTCGAATCTTCAATCGTGTCGAAAAGGGAATGAATTGCTTCGAACGCCTTAATAGACATTGATGGTCAATATCAAGTCACGTTCGGCAAGTCTTACCTGTGGCATGTCTCACCTGCGGCATGTCTCACATACAGCAAGTCTGTGTGTAGAGTGTCTCGCCTGCGACAGGATTCCTTTTGCGGCATGTCGTGCTTGTTGCATCTTTCCCGAGTAGAATGACAATTTTGTAGCAAGCCTCCTGAACCAAATTTTTCACCTGCGGAATCTCTCCCACCCCACAGTAGTAGGAGCGCAGCACCCTCCCCATAATCGACGTACCATTTTTAGATGTTTGACCTACATTATTTCAATGACCAGTCACGGGAGTGCCTCTTAGTCTCCTCCCACGGGACTGCGGAAAAGAGGGAGGTATGTGCCCTACATTATTTCCTCATCCTATCAGAGAGGTGCTTTTCCGCCCCCTATCAGACTTGGAAAATAGGAAAGATATTTAACCTGCATCATTGCCATGAACAGTATTTTGCCACATCAAACTTTTCTGAGGGGAGACATGCTGCACTTTCAACACTCTGGTGGGAGAGAGATGCCGCAGGTAGACAATTCGGTTCGTTAGTCTTGACAGGAAATTGGCAATCTAGTCGGGAGAGATGCCGCAAAGATACTTGCCACATAGGGACTTGCCGAATATGAGACTTTCCGAATATGAGACTTTCCCCATGTGACTTGATGTGAACCCGACATTTATCGACTAAGAAACTTTCAGTCCAATATTCGCTTTTAAAAAATTAGAGCGATCGCGGGACCGCTGACAAAAGCTCTGCTCTGTCGCGTTGAAAGAAAACCATAAATTTGATTGTTCTTCATTCATAGATCGGGAGAAATTAGCTATCGGCGATTAGGCTGCGTGAACATCAGCATTTGTTACAGTACATGCTGATTTACGTCACTTTTAGACAAATCACTATCAGAACTATTCGTTATAAATACCTTTACTCGCGCGCAACGTGTATTCCCGTGTTCAATAGATACACGCGGCGCGTCGAGTGTGCGCCGTATCCCCGGCAAGAGTGGAGACTAGCGAAAGGAGGAAAAATGTGAGAACGGGAGAGTCGCAGCGTGAACTGTCGCAGTCTACTGTACATATACTACACCGGCCTCCAGAATGGCAGGGAGGAAGAGAGAGGTGGGGGGGAGCTGCGTTGGTGCCATGCTATAGACATTTTCAGTCGCATTTTTCGTGACGCGGACGGGGTGTTCCCGTTTTTCGCAGTTCGGTGGCGTCGCTCAGAGTATATGTATACCCTCCCAAAAGAAGCGAAGCGTCAAAAATTTGCATTCTAGTTCAAGAGATATTTTCTTCAGAAAATCAACCATCAACTCGTAAACAAAATTTATATCTCAATTATATGGAAAACAGGAAACGAAAATGTATGTATTTTGTATATAAATCGTTCTTTTTAGTAGAAAATTGACCTTCTCGTTCAGAAAATCATCTCTTAAGTTCAGAATCGAATTTTCTGGTTGGATATTGATCTTTTATTGTTTTTTTCAGATTCAGCATTTTAGTCAGGTTTTCAAAATGAAAATTAATCCTTTCCAGATAAAGATTCATCTATTTGGTTTAAGATTCATGTGTTTCAAAATTAGATGTTTTTGTAGGATGATTCTTTTTTCAGTTGTAAATTCAGCGATTTAGTTGGAAATCCATCCATTTTATAAAAAACTCTATTCAGTCGTTGAAAAATCAAATATTTTGATGAATTCATATTTCTCCGTCTCGTATTCAACTATTTTTCGGGAAAATCTTCCTTTTAAGTAGGAACCTTCGGTTTTTGCCGTTCATAGTTACCCATTTACTGTTAGAAAATAAACTACTTTTAATTTATCCTTTTTAGTCTAAAATTCATTCGCTCGTTTGAAATTTTAGTTGACGATTTCACTTTCTCTCTCAGAATTCTCCTTTTCATGTAGGATTCAACTGTTTTGAATTCGAAATAAAAAGTCTCATTTAGTTGAAATTGTACTCATAACATGTTTTGTTATAAATTTTTTTGCAGTTGGGAAATAACTCATTTGAAAATCCATGCTTTTGGATTGCAAATGTGACTATTCAGTAGAAAATGGATCTTTTTTGGCAGAAGATCCAAATAATTTTTGTTTTTATTTGAAAATGCGTTTTTTGGGTGGAAAATTAATGTGGTTTTTCGGAAGTTATTTCGTTGAAATGATGCTTCTTTGTATAGAATGGAACCACATTCCCTTTGAAAGAAAATCAATCCTTTTGGTTGAAAATTTACCTTCCAGGGTTGAAAGTAAGCTATTTTGGTGAAAATTTATCTATCAATCAATCCATTCCGTCATAGTTTTTGTTCTTCTATTCGAAGTTTAATTATTTTGCGACAATAATTCATTTTCTTGGTTGAAAATTCTCGGCCAATGATTTATCTCTTTTGAGTGAAAATGTATCGGTTTCATTGAAACCGAATCTCTGTTTCAGGGTCAAGTGTTCTGTCCAAAAAATTTTTTTTGTTAGTACAGCTTGTTGAAAATCGTCTTTCTCAAAGTAAAAGTAACAATTTGGTACAAAAGTTTTTTTTGGTTAACAATTCTTCATTGGGTGAAAATTAATCTCCTTGTTTATAATTTTA
The DNA here is from genome assembly GCA_011762715.2 of Neuroterus valhalla. Classification (NCBI taxonomy): domain Eukaryota; kingdom Metazoa; phylum Arthropoda; class Insecta; order Hymenoptera; family Cynipidae; genus Neuroterus; species Neuroterus valhalla. The sequence continues at coordinate 4,246 of WSXT02217447.1, read as the reverse complement.
ACGTCCCAGAGGTTAAAAACTCAGCTTTTTCGTTGAAAAGCGTTTCATTCTGTTTACGGTCTTACTTATTCGTCAAAAATGTAACTATTGCTGACTTATCCTTTCCGATTGAAAATTGAATTTCTGAAAAATGATCTGTTTTGTTTAGGGATTTTGTTATACATTGTTCTCCTCTGTTTGAAGTAATTTTTTGATAGAAATTTTACTTACCTATTTATGATTGGAAAAAATAGTACATTGTGTGGCTAGGCCTCAAAACAGTCGATTTCGAAGAGTGTAAAGTTTGCTGGCCGAGCGAAGCGAGGCCGGCAACACACTCATCAAAATCACCTGTTTTGAGCCGTGCCCCGCACGATTCTTTTTGCCTCCAAAATATTAAAAATAAGCTTTTTTTAGTCACGTGAATGTCATAACATAACTAACATTCATATATATGAATACAAACGGAAGAAATAAATGTAATTTATCACACACACACACAACTGTGAACACGGCACTTGTTTGCTAAGTTCGCTACCGCGCCACCATTTTGAATCACGTGAGCTCATTTTCAGGCAGCTGATTGCCGAAAAGAGGGCTGCGCATGCGCAGTAATACTGCCTCAAAAAGTACCATTTTTACAGTCGCAACACGGACTAAGAAACGCGAATTTTTTATGCTTGACAGGCAAAAAAATCATTTTCAGATTGGAAATTAACTGTTTAGTTGAAAATTGATTGATTTCTATGATAACTCATTATTCACGGTCGAAAATAATACTTTTGGTCAAAAATGCGATCGTTCCTGAAAATGAATCGTTTCTTTTTTAAATTACATCTTTTCGCTTAATTCGACTCTTCTGGTTAATTAATGATTTTGTGCCGTTTCCGGTAAGAACACATATTTATCAGTTGAAAAAAGTACTTTTTTCCAAGTTCAAATAGTTTGTGAAAAATGCATTTTTTTCAAAATTCTTCAGTATATTTGAAAATTACACTATTGAGTAGTAAGTAATTTTTTTGTTCACGATTTATATTTTTATTTGAACATTGAAATATATTGGTGAAAAATTCACTCATCTGTTTGAACAATAGAATTTATTACTTATCGCAGAATTCAGCGTTTTTGTAGGAAATTACCTATTTTTGTCAAAAATCATATTTTTGGGTTGAAATTTCAACCATCCTGTAGATGATTTGTCTTTTTGGCCTTGGAATCAAAAAATTGTGTCGAGAACTTGTATCTTTGAAGAACATCACCCTTTTCGGCATGAAATCAATTCTTTTCAGTGGAAATGCATCGTTTTTGATTGGAGATTCAACTACTCGATTAAATGTTGATCTATTTTGTGAATTTTTTTTTTTTCATCTTTTCGATTGAAATTTCGATAATTTGTCAAAAAATTCGACTATTTTGTCAAAAACTCTTGTACCTTCTTATAACGTTCCCTTTTTTAACAATAATCGTAGAAAATTTATTCCTTGTTCTAAAATAAAAGTATTTTGTTGAAAAATCCAGCATCCTTGGCTGAATATCGATCGACCTGGTTGAACGTTGAACTGTTTGGTTCAAAATTAATTTTTTCCTAATATTTTTTTTTTTCAAATTCGTGTTCAAGATTTCACTTTATTGTCGAGAAATGATATGTTTTGGTTGAATAACCCATTCGGAAATCTTTTTTCTTTTTGTTGTTTAAAATTAAGTTCTTGAATAGGAAATTTAATTTTTCCTTACTTGGTTGGGAAATTAGTTCTTCTAAGCGATAGATTAAACTTCTATTTCAAAAAAACCATCTTTTAGTTTAAAATACAACCACTTTGAAAGTGATTTTCTTATGTTAAAAATAAACAATTCTACAAGTAATGATTATATTTTTCAAAAATTGATCTTCTGATAAATAATTATCTCTCTTGGTTGACTATCATCTTCTCAGAATAACAATTCAACAGTTTTGTTAGAAATTTATTTACTTTGTTGGAATCTTCCTTTCTCATTTTTTATGGTAGAAAATTAAACTGTTTTGTTGGAAATAGTCTGTTTTGTTAAACTGAAATCATTGAAAAATTTTTCCTGTGTGTTGAAGAGTCATTTTTCCCATTCATTATTAAATTATACTACTTTTGGTTGAAACACTATGTTTTATAAATAAAAATCCAATAATTTGGTCAGAAAATCAACTGTTTCGAAGAAAATTCGTCTTTTGATACAAAATTGATTACCTTGGTTGAAAATTCATCTTTGCGATTCAAAAATTGAACATTTTAGTTGAAAATGCATCTATTTTCTCAAAAATTGAATACTTGTGCTGAAAATTCAACTATTTCCTTGAATCTTTCATTGTTATCTCTCATGGTGGATAATTCAACTATTTCATTGAGATTTCCTCCTTTTGCTAGAGAATTTATCTTTTTGATTTGAAATTCCTCCATTTTGAGTGAAATGCAACTTTCAAATTGAAGATTATGTGCTCTGGATAAAGATTCATACATTTTTTTGAAAACTCGTCTTTCTCGAATAAGTTCAAATAGTGTTCCGAATAGTGAATTTTTTTGGTGTTGATCAGCAATTTTTCATTTGATAATTTATTGGACTATTTTTGTTTAGAACACTTTGGTATCATAATCAGAATCCACCCATTTTGTCACAAAATGGAACTGTTTTGTGGGAAATTCGTCTTCGATAGAAAATTAATTATCTTGCTTGGAAGTTATTCTACATAGATTAAGAACTTAACAGTTAAGTTAACAACTCATTTATTTTGTTGAAAGTACAATGATTTGGCCAAAACATGAACGACAAAAGTTTTGAACTATCAACAAAAATGTTTGTTTTCCACCAAACTTGGTTTTTATCCAGAAAAGACGTATTGTTTAGAAAACACGTGAATTTTCAGTCAAATAGATGATTTTTTGATAAAAAATGAATAACTTTCTACCTTAAAAGATTGATTTCCAGCAGAATACAGTGCATTTTTTTCGAATTAATAAACAATTTTGAACCGAATCCTTACTAGGAAAAGAATTATTCTTGAACGATACATTACATTAAAACTATGGCTTCTCAAAAAAAAAATCATATTTTTCACAAAACATTTTATCTTTCACCTTGAAGAATGAGTTTTCGACTTGGATGATGAATTTTGGAATAGATACTTAAACCCTCAACCGGAACAGATTGATTTTTGATACTTGAGTTGTATTTTATTTCAAATATGTAAATGCGATTTCTACTAGAAGGGATGAATTTTCGAATTAAAGAGTCGAATTTCCAACACCATAATTGAATATCCAACCAAAACATTTGTGAACAAAACAGTTGTATTATTTGCCGAAAAATTGAAATTTCAGGAAGAGAGATTCTTGATTCAATAGAGAAAAAAAACCATTATCCAAATCGTTCAATTTTTCAGAAACAAATTGACTTCGAAACTTAAAATTATGGATGACTTAAAAAAGAATGGGGTTTGAACAAATAGTAGAATTAACAACAACAAAAATTATGATTTTCAACAAAATAGTTGAATCCTCAACAATTTGGAAATGATTCCCAATAGACAGTGACATTTTGAATAATAGAGAATGTATTTTTGAGAAGATTTTTGAAACGGAATTGTTTAATTTTTCAACAAAATAGTTAAGTCATCACTAAGAATAGAAAAATCACACTTGAAAAAAAGAAGTCACATCAAAACTATAGTTTTTAAAAAAATTCCCAAATTTTCAACAAAAAATCAAATATTATATTGTTATATCAAATGTTATGTTAAACTTTAAGATTAAGTCTTAATACTAGACTTGTATTTCATTTCAAAGAGATGAAATTGCTACTAAGAGAGATGAATTTTTGAGGTAAAGAGTCGAATTTCCAACATTATAATTGAATATCCAGCCAGAACAGTTGTGAACAAAACAGTTGTATTATTTGCCGGAAAATTGGAATTTCAGAAAGAGAAATTTCGTATTCAATAGAGAAAAAGAACCATTATCCGAATTGTTCAATTTTTGAGAAAAAAATTGACTTCGAAACTTAAAATTATTATGGATGATTTTTAAAAAATGGGGTTTGAACAAGTAGTTGAATTGCCAACCAAATAATTCTGATTTCCAACAAAATAGTTGAATCCTCAATAATTTTGAAATAATTCTCAATAGACAGTGACATTTTAAGTAATAGGAAATGTATTTTTGAGAAGATTTTTGAAACGGATTGTTTTATTTTTCGACAGAATATATGAATCAAAAAATAGTTTCAACAGATAGTTACATCA
>WSXT02217436.1:4677-17192 GCA_011762715.2 Neuroterus valhalla | reverse complement strand
TTAACATCTTGACTTCATCAGGCACTTGACTTAGTCCGTGGCTGATGATAAAACACCGGGCAAAAAGACCCGAGATTTATTTTTGACGAAATGATAATAATAAAATTAATCGAGAAAATAACGATTACTTCTTACAGTGTGTGAATGTTTATAAGAATCATGAAAAGGTAAATTAATAGGTGATACTGAATATTCTTGGAGCGGACATTGTCATGATCATTTAGCTAGTTCTTCTTTTTCAGCCAGCCGCTAAATACTTTTGGCCGCAATATCGAAGAAAGACTATTGAAGGGGAGAAAAAAATTTTCTGACGTGATGAATATATCATATCAAGGAGTGCGATTTAAAAAGGCTGGAAAATGTTATAAGAGCTTGATCGCGGATCGTGGACATATTAAGAAGGTGGATTTGGCATAGAGAATATTACGGGATCCTTACTACATATACGGTCAGAATTTTCTCATTAGAGATAAAAAACGATGAATTAGCTCTTTGTAACATTTTTAATGTTTTTGTGAGGTCATACTGAGAGAAGGGGTTTCGGGTTTCGTTCGTGTACAAAACTACAAATTTCGCCGACGTTTCGCAAACGTTCCAGTTCGTATATTTAGGACTAACCTAACACCCGGACTTCATAATAATGGATCATCGTGGAAGCATCAAATCTAGGATTTCATATTTTTTGTTTTTCGTGAAACCTTCAGGCTGCCAGGAATTTGCATTTGACGAAAAACGTTTATTTTTCCCACACCTAACAGTATAAGAAACAATTTTTTCAAAATTTAAAAATCCTCTAGTTACCAGTACCTCAAATTCGAGATACTTTTATATTTATAAGTGCTTAAATTCATGGGATTATTAAAACAGAGTGCGCAATATTGGCAAATAACTGATTGCTTCTAGATCACGTAATATGCTTTGCCTTTGAATTAAAATTTCGACAAACAATACGAAAGTTATGTACTTTACACTACGTGCCCTTGTAGTTTCTACGGCCATTCGAAATATAAGAGATAACAGTATGTATATATATACTGAATTGTGAAATTTATTCCTCTCCCTTAGGCTACACTTTTCTAAAAAAAGTTCAATAAACTGGCTACCGTAATTTGAAAAAATGAGGACCTCTCTTGCCACTCTCTTCATAAACTTAGCAGTTTTCTTTGATACTATTGGTGAGTAGGATACATCAGATTATTCAATAAGTAAGAGAAAGAGTTCAATAAATTTTTTTCGTAATTTTTACTTTACTTTAACAATAAAGGTAAGAGGTTAAATTATAATCATGCTAAGGTAAATGATATTAATCATTTAGCGGATGATAAGAGTTTTTCACTATACTTATTTGAGCAGAAGTCTACATTTTGTTCAAATGTGAGGAATACATTTGAGAATGATTTTTGTGTAAAACTTCGTGTAGCGAACTTGAGTATCTAACACTAAATTCATAGTTTTGAGATCTCAAATAAGTTTTTTCTAAATTTTGAGTATGAACCTAAAAACTATGGAATCGCTAGCAAGACGATTGCGAGTCTAAAGAGACTTCTCCAAATTTTAAATTGAAAGAGAATAATGTATACCACTTTTAAACTTGCATTCATATTGAGCTTGGCTCCTACTCAGATTTGACGTCATATCATTCCAATATTTCACGCAGGAGCTAAAGGTCCATCCTTTTCTTGGAAAAATTGAAATTATTAAATGGTAAGATAAGTGTGTTGCGCTTCGAAGTCCAGAGGACAATATTTTATATCTTCCGATAAAAAGGTTCCGAACGACTACCGCAGGGTCTCCCTGAGAGCAGCCGCCATACAGGTAAATGACCCTAGCTGTAAGTTGAACCACGCAAAACTACACCTCTGGCCACGTCTCACGACCGTTAGATGCTTAACCACACGGCAAGATGGAATCGCGAAGGAGGACCGGCAGAACCGTCGTGTACCTTGAGGACACAGAGCTCGAATTAGCCGGAGACGAGAACTACATGGCGAATATAATTTGTTTCTGGTTTTCAAGCAGTACGATATCATGTCTTGTGTGTCTTATAGGGATTATCGTTAATAACATTTGGTTCCCTCAAAGACATGTTCTGTTCTTAACAAATAACTTCATCTCCCTGGGGACGTCCAGCAGGGCAGAGTCTCGGCCAACAACATTAAAGCAACAAAGATAGTATCAAGTATTTTTGGGGTTGCACTCTGTCTGCAGAGATCCGTCGTTGTTACTTAAATAGGAATTTCGGATAATCTGTAATATAGGTGGTAAGAGTCTTTTTGACACGCTCTGCACCTATCGCTGCTAACTCCTTGATGTGAATTGCGATAACGGTATGCTAGATTGGAAGTGACAACGTCCTGATACGTGAAAATAAAACTTCACATGTCGAAATTGGGATCAAATCATTTTAGGAAAGCAAATCTACGCACTGTCTTCACTTCTGATATTGAGATCCAGACCAAAGGTCTCGGCTGCCTACTGTGCGGCATTACAAGAAAACGATCCTTTCCCAATCATTTCGTGATTCCTGTATAATCTCTTTCGTGGCAATGTCGGAGGCTGTGAGCTCATTCTTCAATCACAGAACAACGCTAAACAATGAGAGCATACCTAGGTATTTTTACATTTTTCCAGCGCGAAAATGTCTAATGGCCTTGTCGTTTAGAAGCTCAGGGTCATCGCGAACGTCTGCAAACAGACCCCGTTCGTCAAGCTAGTACAAAAAAAAATCGTATCAAAGTTCTGTGTGTACTCTTCAAGATCCTGTGATCATAAGATCATCATAATTGGTCATAATTCTGCTTCAGCATGCTTGCCTGCGGCTTGGAATGCAGCGGTGGTGGAAGCACTCCGCGAAAGTCTCTCATATTGTGAAGGTTGACGACACGGTTATTTTTACACTTTCCGTGAAAGGGACAAAAGCTCAAGTGTTCCTCGTACCATCAAATATGCAGGTGCGCAAAGTGTGATTAGAGACGAAGCTGGCATCATCGCAATTCAGCAAAACATTGTCAAATCGATCTGTCCACAAAGAACTTCGAACTTCTCGCGATTCCGTCACTGATTGCCGATAATTTTCCGAGAGCTTTGCGCGTTCGATCATTTTAAATTGTATCTGCAAATGGATTCGAATAGTGACTTTTAGTGCATCTTCCTACGAGCATCCAGGAAATAGCTTGTCCGTCCTCACAGAGCCCCGCAGACGAAGGAGAGAACTGGAAGTTTGTCATCCAAGTATCATTTACCTTTCGGTACGATTGTTTTCGACCAAGCATTGTAGTTTTTTGTTTAGGATCATTCTAGGACAATCATCCGGGACTGTGTACTAGCTTTCGTGACCGTATTCAGCAGGAACCCCCGGCACAAAGACCCTCTCTCCACCACCTAAGGACGCGTGCGGTGGAATTGTTAAAGGCTTTCCTATCCGATTCCGGGAGAACCAAATCAAGCTGATCGAAATATTCAAACATATTTAACAGTGAGGAATACAAAATGTTTTGGAACTGTCCGGCTTCACATGTTCCGAAAGTTACTGTGCAAAACTAACAGTACAAATGTTTTTCTGCTCAGATCATGTATAATGTATTTTAATTTATAACTTGATAATATCTACTGAAAAGAATAGGATCTCTTTCGAAGTTCTTTTATATGATTAAAATAATAGTCCATCTCGAAATCAAATACGGAATAATAATCTTTAGTAACCTATACCCCCTATGTGCTTGTCATTTATTAATGTCTATGAAAAGGATTAAGGGAATTGAAATTTAAGAATCATTTACTCGTGACGAAAGTATAACTTGCCTAGGAAACATGCAAAGTACGATTTTCTATATCTACAAAATTACGTATTCTTTGTGAGACTTATTCTAGGATTTAATTTTTCATAATTAATTTTCTAGTTTGACACCGCCAAAAGCGTTTGAAAACAATTCTCGTTTATGGAAAACGAAATATCAATGTTATGAAGAGGAACTTCTCTGTATGTTTCGTTCACAATTCATAATCTTAGCCAACTTATTCTTTTACACAAATGAAAGACTCCGCTTAATTGAATAAAATGTCGCTGGTGTATTTAGCAAAGCTTCTTACGCGAAGTCGTTTGGATCAATACAATAAATTGTATTCAGCTCTTTTCCAGTGATATGAATGTACAGACAAATGTGCACTAAAGAATGTTTTGTACTTCAATATTCATATATTATTACAAATGAGTTGGAACCATTGAGTTTCCAAGCACTGAGGATATCCATGTTTGACCTATAGAACTATACCCCTGAATTCAATCTCCTTTTATGAGACCTGTTTCTGCCATAAAGACGTAGTTTGCCGTATAAGGAATGTTTACAAAATTACCTGGTTCACAGAAATGATTGTCCAGGTGCTTATCCTAGACATGGGTTTTTAAGGAAAATTTGGAGCGTATCATCCCTCTCGTCATACTCTTATATCTCACGTGCTCCTTCAGAGCTCTTTCTCAATGGCCTGCTTAGCCGAAGCATGCGAGATACAGCAGTCAGTTTCAGGTCCGTTATGAGCTGTTCAAGTAACATTTTTGCAAGCATGTCTGTACTCTCACTTGCTTGAATTTTCTCATGTCCTGGAATCCAGATCAGATTAACCCAGTTCTTCCCTGAGACTGCAGGACGTTCACTTTTGTGAATCAAGAACCTCCAGAGCAGCCTGTTTATCAGAGCATATGTAAATTTGGGATCCATAAACCCACTCTAACGAATCTTCTGTAGACAGGTCTTAATGGCCATAATCTCAGCTTAAAATACTGCAGAGGACATGCACAGTGCGATATTTTTCTCAGTACTGGGTGACATTTCAGATATTCTAGCTCTAGATTTCGGAGTCTTCAGAACCGTCTGTGCACCAGATGAGTCCTCCCTTTGTGAATATTTCTTTCATCCTCCGTTCATCATGGTATTCCTCTCTTTCTGGAGGGATCACCTTGAAGGGCTTCATTAATTAGTATATATCAAAGATAGATTCTAGTGCCGCTGTATGAGTTGTTCTCCGATAAAAAACCCTCAGGAGGCTTTACAGATAATTCCTGGAACCAACGGAAATGGTTCTGGGTACCCAGATTAATGACGAATAAGTTTTTATTGGTCTAATTATTAACGCAGATAACGAAAAACTACTTTAGGTTGAATTCCCCAGGTCTTTCCAAATGCACTACTGCGGGCCCAAAAGGCTTCTTTGACCTTTTCATCTGCTGCATCAAGATAAATATTTAGGTTAGTTTAGAGTCAAAAGTAACGCCTACGTTCTTAGCTGATGTGGGAAAGTCAATCTTCTCAACGTCAAAGAAGTAAGGCATATCAGTCTAAACGATGAAGCCTCATAGTATGTAACTCCCTCCTTGGCTTTGGTATGAAGATGCCGTTAAAATATTTCGATGTTATTGGAGTATAACTCATAGCTATTCAAGCTCTGAAAATTGATGCACAATGTTCTCATTTATTTATTTAGTCCTTTCTGAATTAACGCCAAGAATATTCCATCCTCTGCAACAGCCTCAAGTGGAACGAATCGCCCTACGACCCACTCACTCTTTGCCTTTATTGTGTTACGATTCGAGTAGTCACCTTCCAGTCACTTCCATGAGCCTTATGATTTTTACCATCAGCAGAGTCCGGCTCAATGTCTCCCACCTCCGACAGGTGATCATTTTCGGAACCAGGAAAGTGTGGATACGCATGAGGTGTTCGAGTATCTCGCTCGCTGTCTTTAGCATGTCCACTGTAGGCAAGATTTAGGCCTTGAGTTGGCATTTAAGATTTTTCTTGAAGGCTCTTTGAAGTTTAAAAATATCAGATTCATTTTGGATCCGCTGACAGTGACCCCTCTAGCAGTTCCTTTTGACCGAATGTACTTCATTTCTGCATCTGGATACACTACTTTCATTTCATACATATCCCATTTAACAGTTTTTTTGGCTCTATTGAATAGACTCCCAGTTTACTTTTTCAAAGCTCTAAGTCTTTTATCTCACCAAGGAGCATCCTTGTCTTGTTTCTCAGTTCTAAAAAGACAATGATCCTCATAAGATTTATGGTCCTCTGCGCTTTATCTACCGCAAACTCTAGCCGATCTATTGTTCCAATCCTTTTAGGAATTCCTTCCAAGGACTCTCTGAGATCCTTCCTATACCTAACCAGATCGGACTTGTCAGCTGGCAGGGAAAAGCCTGTCATCTGATAGGGATATTTCAGGTGACACGTGTCATCCCTTGAACGATTCACTAATGGATAGAGAGCAAAAGGTCAAGTCAATTATCTCTTGACATCTAGTTGTTACAAAGCCAGGTGCGTTTCCACGATTGGATATATTCAAATCAGTGGGAAGGAGGTAGTCTAAAAGGTACTTACCCCTATTTTTGATGTTATTACTGCTCCATATCTGGAATCTGGAATATTTGTTTATACACTTTCCCTTTTACGGGTTCGAGAGTCTCTAGATAACACTTATCCTCTATATTCACCAACTTCTCCTTCACATAACCTCTCTAGAGTGTGAGGCGGGAATCGAACCTGCAACCAGATAGAGTGGGTCCAAAGCTCATGCCTTAGCTCCCACGACCAACTGACCACCCTTACTGCTCCATATCATATGATGTGAATTCGCCTCATATCTTATAATCAGCGGCCATCCTTTCAATCTGTAATGCTTATCTAATTGTCTCCATTTCTCTGATGATGGTGGAACTAAAAAATCAAACGAAAGGTATTCTGAACAAATCAACATGGGCTAACGTCTTCCTTCTCTCTGATGTTGCACTTTAATAGCTACAAGGTCTTTGGTACAGAACCTAAGGTTCATTCTGGTTCTGCTGTATAGAAAAGAGCATCTGCTGTCTTGGTTTTTTTCCTTTGGTTCAGGAAGGACTTCTCAACTGAACCCTTTTTATCCTCAAATATGGTCTGCATTCAATCTTTCCGAAGCTTTGAACTACTACGTATACTGCGCTTGAGATTCAGTGCGTTGACTTATCAATGTACTTCACGTCAATAAGAGGTTCTGAACTGTGAACCGTTTGAGGGTCGACGATGGTTTCTTTGAAGAACCTTGTATCCAAGCATTAAACTTGGCAGGTTTGGACAGGTTCTTGAAATTGACGGCCTTTATTACGGCTCCTTCCCATGTTTTTAAACCATCAACAGTTTGGAGAAGCCATATGCTCTTGATATTTGTTGGCAATGTGCAGATAATCAAACACTAAATAAATGAAAAGACGAATAATTGGGAATTGAAAAGTAGGGTTTGACACACACACACACACACACACACACACACACACAAGTGAAGGACACCACTTTATGCTGAATAAAACACATCGCCTTATTGAAATAAACGGCTATACACTTTAAATTGGGAAATCGATGTGTAGTGAGGAAAATACCTTGAGATGACAATGCAAAAGAAAGAATTACTTTAATACTCTGAGGATAGACTTTACGCGCCGACGGTCAAGCTCAAACTGACTGAATGTACCTAGGACCAGTATGACATTCCTTCTAGTCCTTAGAATTTAGACCTAAGAATCTATAGTCCCTTTCACACTTTAAGCTTTCTCTACAATTATAGTGATACTAAATCGTTGCATATCTAACAATATTCCATCTGAGCAGATAACGATCAGTATGTTACCCTTGAAGCGGCAGCCTTCGAACTTAAGGCTGAAATCGCCAGGCTTGTTTCCAGCGATCTCTGTCCTGAGCGTCACCTCAATAGCCATTGCTTGCTCTGAGTTGAATTTCTCCGGCGAGGAATTTTCTGGAACAATGGCCAGCTTAAAATAACTTTTCAGGGCAAGTCTGTAGGAGTAACATAGGTCATCGAACCTACCTCTCTTAGTCCTCCTATTAGGCGTGGTATTTTCAGGCCGAGGCCGTTTAAGGGTGCCCAGCTGAGAAGTTAGCTTGCATCGCAACAAACTTTCCTGGCGTTGGTACTCATTCCTGGTAGCACCACTATACTTATTCTTTTTGGGTGCCTTCTCGGTTCCAGCATTCGCCTCCGCAATGCGTCGTTTATGGGTCTCCTTGAAGCCTCTTGGTCACTTCTTCGGCAAATTACTTCAAATACTATACACCTTACTAACCGCAAACTACTTTTCTCTGTCAGGCTTTATGCTCTAGTATCCAGGTCGTCGTCATCTGCGGAAGTTTTAAGCCTCCTCAACATGGCCAGGTTCGAACCCGGCTGTCCCTAAAGCAAGGAGAATCATAATCTGATCGTAGGGACGACAAAACTCAAGCGACATTGTCGCAGCAGCAATGGCGGCTAGTGTAACGAAGTCGGATTTTTGAATATGTGAAGTTTGCTTTCCGTGGAGAATATTCATTCTGAAAATAATGATGCTGAACTATAAGACTAAAATAAATGAAAGCTATCCAGAAAATTGATTGAAAACGCGAGTTTTTAGATAAATTTGGTTTTTCGTTCGATGGACTTCCGTTGGCTGATATGATAACTTATGGAATATGATATTCTCTTACCCGAGTAAAAGCTCCAAACTCAAAGTTCGATATTCATCCTATAACTCAAATATATAGGATTCAGTTTGTTTACGAAATGAAGGTATTTTTATTTAGAATAAAGACATTCAAACGCAGAGAAGTGCCTGTTTCAAATACTTTTCACACGACACTGCAAGGCTTATAGGTTTAAACTCAGAAAGTTCATCACTATTTTCACGCAAACAAAGCTAAAATTACGAATCCCTTCAATTTGTGTTCACGAACATTAAAAATTCCTGAAAAAACAAGTATTGAATTTGGAATGAGAATATACAAAACGCACTGGAACATTTATTATACGTGTGTGGGTAAAAAATATGATTTCTATTCTAACCGAATACACCTCACTTGATTCAGATTGACATTGTTTATGCTCCGGTGTTTATTCGTGTAAGAGTCTGATGGAATAAAAACAGAAGTAGCAGTGTTCTTGACATTCCTCTTAAGATATGATTATTGTTATTTCTTTTATGAAGTATCTCCAGAACACAGCTACTTCTGTTTTTTAAAGTATCATGTTTTTATTACATGTCTAAGAAACAAGATATCATAATAGGAATCCTAACGTCCAAATGTGAAAACTCGCGTTTTTTCAATCATAAATAAAATAACGTGAGTCATCGTGAGACACTCGGCAGGAGTGACAGCTTCATATGTTGTAAATTGAAGTGGTCTTGCTTCAAACTCTTCACATGGAAAATAGTTGAAATATTACTCGAATTGTACGATTCAAGGGGGGGGGGGGGTGGAGATAAATAGATAATTGCATTGCAAAAAATTATGCTATATAATGCCAGTGATGCTATCAATCTCATTAGGTCAACAAGCATCATAGAATTCATTTATGCTCAACTGAAGGTAGAGAGCCTCAAGGTAGAGAGTTGTGAACTTGGTCAGCGATTCACCTTGACCAATCCGCGCTGAGCAAGTTCGCAACTCTCTACCTTGAAGCTCTCTAACTGAAGGTATACAAATCCGGATTTTTGATTGATGCGCGAGTACGAACCTCGACTATCAAAAAGGGCGGATGCCTTTATACACTGCTTCATACCTCTTCACTGGAAGGGTCTCGGTGTTAAAGAGAGTGGAGGATGAAAAAAAGTATGAGAGCGAGATATTTATTTATTTATTCATTAGAACAGTGAGCGGACAGAGCCCTTTAGTACAAACAATTCTTAAAAATAAAGGTAATAGTAACTAATATTTAGGTAATAGTGAGGAAAAAAAGCGCACTGTTCACAAATCATACGTATCTGCGCAACATGGTTCTGAAGCGATAGGCAATTATGAAGAACATAATTGCATAAATTAGCTTCCCTGCAAATACGCGTGAGCACAGAGTTCAGTCCGTAATTGGTTCGATGTGAGGGTAGCCTAAACAATGAGTAGTTACGGAGAGAAATAGCTGGAGTATGAAATTTAATTTGTACAAGAATAACAGAGCAGTCAATTCTATTGTTTAGAAGATTTTAAAGAAAACATAGATCAAAGAATACAAATCTCGAAGATAATGCTCTTATTCCATCATAGTTATGGTCTGGCCGCAAATCGAAGGAAACGATTTTGAACTCTCTCAAGTCTGATTTTATGGATCATATGAAATGGAGACCAGATAATTGACGCATATTCAAGATGCGGACGAATGAGAGCAAAAAAAACGTCTTGAGCGCTAGCAATTTCTTAACATCGAAGATTTTCTGATAACGAAGCCCAGAGCATCAGAAACCTGGCCATTGTAGGGGAGTTCTTCATCCAAGAGGAGCCCCAGGTCCCGAACTCGCACCACCCTGACTAAATCCTCATCAGAAATCATATTATCATGCTTCATCGTTATTTTTTTCCGCGTAAAGGATATTATTGAGCATTTATTCGTGTTTATCCGCAACCTATTCAAAGAGCACCAGTCCTCAAACCTATTAGGATCACTTCGTAGTTCAATGCAATCCGTAAGAGAGCGAATTATTTTATACATTTTCATATCATCAGGATAGAGCAGAAAGGAACAAAATATAAAAATGGCTCCAACATCGTTTACAAGCAGGATAAAAAAGAGTGGACCAAGATGCAACCCCTGTGGCACCCCGGATGTTGCCAGAAATGCATTGGAGTATTCATTCTCGATTCAGACGGATTATAGTCTGTCACTTAGGTAACTAGAGATTCAAGATAGAAAATGAAACCCGAGTCCCAGGGATCTGAGCTTTGCCAACAGAATGTTGAGATCTACTGTATCAAAAGCCTTCGAAAAATCTGTATAAATCTCCCACGCAAGAAGCCATGCTGCTCATCAATGATGGTATTGGTTGAAACTAAATATAATTGTTCATAAACAATACTCTCAAAAACTTTGGCTAAGGTAATTAATATATTTATTGGTCGATAGTTTTTGATATCACTGCGATTCCCTGATTTGTAAACAGGAGTGACTAAACAGGAGTGATATAGAAAGAGAGGCAAGGAGTGAGTGAAAGGGCAGTCAAGACAAAGAGATGTGGAAGAAGCGAAGGAGTGATAAGAAGGGGAAGCCCTACCTCAAGCCGCCTTCTCTTACTCTTACCCTTGAGTTTTGTGAGTTCATACCGTGCCTGAATAAGTTATTACGTCAAACACTTTGAACCGAAAAGAAAACGAATTTCTGAAAAAGTAGTCAAATTTCAAACCCAAGAGATGACCCAGTAGGCACCAGGACGTCCCAAAGACGTCTTTAGGACGTACATCCATGTCTTGAGACTTGGCGTCTTTCAGACATCCTTAGGCTCTTATCGTGTCTTTGAAAGAGCCTGAAGACATCCTCAAGACGTCCGCCAAAATACGTCTAGAGGACAACCTTAGGACATGTGTGCCCACTGGGGAATTATCAATCAAACAAATAAATTTGTGAGAAAGTAGTCAACTCAAAAAGATTAATTTCTTACCAGAGATGGAATGATTGAATTTCGAGTTAGAAAAATCATTGTTAACAAATAACAAAATAGTTGAAACTTTAGCCAAAAAAGATGAGTGTTCAAAATAATTGTCTAATTTTTTATAGGGGAAGAAATAATTCTCAATGAAAAAAACAAATTATCAACAAAATATTTAAACTTGCAATCAATGGGATGAATCTTTAACCAAAAGTAACTGCATATGCTGTTATTTGAAAAGGTTTCATCCTAGCTCTTCCGACACAAAAAATAGTTAAGGTTTTATTTTAATTGTTCAGAAGAATTGAGAGTAGGTTCAAAATTAATAAAGTAATTGTATTCGAAACAGTTATATCATTCAAAGCAAGTTATATAATTGTATAATCAATTTCATTCGGTGAACAACTTATGTGATTTAAATTGTGTATTTTATTTCAAATCAGTTCACGCACGTCTTCAAAGACCGACCTTGATCATGGTTAAAAGTCAAGGGCAATTTTCAACAGTGCTCGCGCCAGTCTTACCGTAATTTAGGCAACGGATGCGAAAAGGAGATATTGTGAATTTAAAAGTGCTGTGTTGTCAATTGTGACTCCGAAAAAAATATCAACACTAATTTGAGTTTCCATAAAGTACCGAAACTTGTCAGTCATACTGTTACAGTGAAAAATCTTGTTGAGGGAAGCATCCTTCTTGATGAACGTTCCGAATGGCTAAAACGACTCAAGATTCAAGATACTGATCGACAAATACTATTTTGCTCCCTGCATTTCAGCGTTGATGATTTTGTATTTCCTGGTTTGTTTTTTATACAGTTATTACGTGATTATAAAATAGAATTAATATCATGATCATTAAATAAATTCTATGGTTAATCATATCTTCCCCTTTGTAAGTCGTTACACACACGATCATAAAACCAGAATTGATCGCTCTATCACCTCCGATCATGTTTCTGGAAGACGATGTTGCAAACAACATACTCACACAATGTTTTTAGAGAGAGTTAAACGTGTTAAGACTAATGCTAATCATATGGATGTCGAATCCCATAGGCAGCCATGTTTACTTTGATACAGCAGCG
>WSXT02217425.1:0-17193 GCA_011762715.2 Neuroterus valhalla | reverse complement strand
TACCAATGTGGGCTCACCACACCCACGACTGGTTCCTATCGGCTGTCCGCGACTGCTTATTCTTGTATTCGCAGTTACCCTCAGGGGTGTTTAACCTCAGGGGCCTTCCCTCTAGGAAACATGATATGTATAAAGATAACATTTACATTATTTAAAGTATATCAAATTATTCTTAATTTGAATATTTGGTGTACATACGCGCTTTGCCGAAAGCTTGGGCACATTGAGAATAGCCAGTTGCATGAATAACAGAAACCCACCTGAAACATGAAAGAATATTGCTGTTAGCAAAAATACATCTGAATTATTGAGATTATAATTAAGATTCATCAATAAAATTGGGAGATTTATTTGAAGGCACCTAAAAGTATTATTATATTTCAATTTAAGATAGTCAAATTTTCATTAATTCTTTTATACAGTATGTTTTTGGCATTTCATACACACGTATGTTGAGCCTACGTTAACCAAAGTTGATGTTATGATTTCGACATATTTTGATGGAACTTTAAAACATTCTTAAGTGCATTTTTTATGCAAATAAGTATGAAGTTTCAAGATATTCTGCTTTCAATTCCACGCACAAGTTTTCTCATTGAAAATAAGATAAAAATCTATTTGGTTTAGATATCAAAGAGTCCTTGATGGATTTCATGTACTTTTACGCAGAATTATTTCAAGGCACTAGAGTTTTAGAACTTTATCACGAATGAATTAATTTCTTCCTGAACAAAAAACTTGGAGTACAGATATTTGACCCATTCTCTTTTTAGGTGGACTACAAAAGCTACGACTCTACATATTCTTTATTACACTCAAACTCATTAGATTTTACCCCAAATATGCTGTGACAACACGGTAACAGTTACAGTAAGTTATTCTAGAGAGATTTATTGTTCTTGATGCATGACCTTCTGAACTTCATTAGGGTGTCGATTTGGCAGACAATTTCAAATTACCGGTCATTCCTCGGTCAGTTTCTCAATTTTCCCGGTCAAATAGTAGTAATATATTGATATTTGTCACAAAACGCAAATATTTATTTTAATTCGTGATGTTCATTCTAAACATACTCTAAAAAACAGATCAAGAATTGCAAAATAAATTATTTTGAAATAAATTGATTTTGAAAAGAAATACTCAAATTTTGCACGAAAAAATATCATTTCTTCGTGCGACCTAGGCAAATAAAAATTTTACGAGGAACATACGAGAAATGACCGCTCTCTTTTTATAAACAAGAAAGAGATCTTCTGATTTGATTTGAAGCATATAAATTTCCTTTAGTCTGATTCTGAAATTTTTTAAATATATCTATATACTTTATTAGAAGAAGAATTTAGAGTTTTTTCTATAAGTAGAAAATTCCTCTCCGAATTTGTTGCTCCGTGAATTTTTTTAAGCCTATAATTATTCACTCATAATAATAAAGTTAAATTGATTAATCCAAAATTCAAGATAAAATCTCAAATTTTTCCTTTCTTCGAACGTTTTTTCATATGAAGAAGTTTTCTCATAAAAAAGAAGAAAACGAAATTATTTCGGTCATACGTTCATTTTGGATGTACTCCCAAGGTTTAAATATACAATATCCGGACGTTTCTACCCATCTAAGGGTCTTTTTCAAGGTACAATTGAGAACGAGTTTTTGAATTTTGATTCTGGACAAACACATCGTCGATACAAATATAAAACAAAACTAAGTCATGTTGTTGTTTTTCAATCCTCCTCTTTTCCGAAAGGAAGAGGGGACAATCCGTCCAAAAGGTTAAAATATCAATCTATATAGTCATTTTTGCGGTAAAAAAGAGGCTTTGTACATAGCCGATAATCCAATTAACTTCGTTTGGGCGACATTTTGGAAAATACCTTCTTCTTCTTCTTCTATTTTATGAGAAAACTTCTTCATACAAATTAAAATTAAAATTCGGATCTTCTTAGTTTCAAATGAAAAAGAAACTTCCAGAAGTTCTTTGAGTAGAAGTAGTAATTTGAAGAAGAAATATTTCCAAATTATAATAGGAAACTTGTTTATATTGTTCATCACGAATTCATCATTTTTAAGTTGAATAATCTACTTCTCAATTGAAAGTTAAAACTTTTTGTAGAAAATGTATCTTTATGGTTAAAAATCCATCTCTTTCGCATAACATACATTCATAACAGTTCAAGATTCATCATTTCACCTGAAAATTTATCAGTTTGGTTGAAAATTAATCTCTTTAACTGAAAATTCACATATTTTGTTAAAAAATAAATATTTGGGAAGAAAATGATCTTTTCTTTTGAAAGTGAATTCTCTTTTCTAAACATTCTTTTTTACTGTTAACCATAAAGCTTATACAGTTGAATATTTTTTATGTTATTCGAAAATTCATCTAGTTAAAGAGAGTTATGTTCGATCATAAATTAATTTTCAGAGCCAAAAACGTCATTATTCCACTTTTTGTTTAAAAATTATTATTATTTTTTTTAATTCAACCATTTTGTTGAAAAACTGTATTTTTTGGTAGAAAATTCAAGTATTCTACTTAAAGATTTTTGTTTGAAAATCCCTCATTTTGTATAAAAATGTAACAATTTGTTTGAAAGTTAGTTTCTATTGCTATAAGGCGATTTTTCAAACTGAAACTTCAGCTTATTTCAATTGAAAATTCCATAGTTATATTTGAAAATTCATTTGTGTGGCTAAACATAAATTCTTTTCGATTTGAAAATTCAAATTATGGTTGACCATTCATCTTGTTTCGTAAAAATTGATTCATTCGTTTGAGAATTCAACATTTTCAGTTAAAGATTCTATGTTTTAGTTAGAAACTCTATGTTTGGTATGGAATTGTTTCCTTTATTAATCATATTGGTTGAATATCCACATCCATGGTTGAAAATTGAAGTACTCTTGCTAAATATTCATAATTTTATTTGAAAACTCATTTTCTTGGTTTGAAATTTAACTGTTATACTTAAAGATTCACAATGTTATGTGAAAATCCATCACTTTCGTTGTAAAAAAAAACAATTTTGTTGGAAATCCGTTTTCTTTCCTCATTGTAAATTGATTTTTTCAGTTGTAAGTTTAATTGTTCCACTTTTTGTGAAAAAATTATATTTTTCCGTGGAGAGTATTCTTTTTCAAAATTGATTTATTTCGCAATGTTTCGTCGGTTGCATTAAAGGATGTTTCGAATAAACTTTATAAATGGGAATGAATTTTTGCGATTTGCGACAAACATATGATTGCATGACTTTCAGTCGACTGGGAAAATTGTAAAAATTGCCCAGAAAAAAGCAGGAAATGACCAGGAATTTGGAATCTCCCGCTAAATCGCCATCCTGTTAATCCAGAAAAATGAGTAAGATGAATTTCTGGAGAGAAAACTAAATTTCTAATGAAAATATGAATTTTGAGCGGAAAAAGACGAATTCTGCGTGAAAAATGTAATGTTCGATGTTTAAAAAAAAACACACACATAATTTTAAACACAACAATCGAAATTGAAACTAAATAAATGCGCTTTGAGCCAAATAATTTAATTTTCAACCAATAAGATGAATTTTCCAACGAAGTAATCCAATTATCAGTAAAAATGTACGGATTCTCAATAAGAAAATCTAGTGGCTGATATTTCAATTTTGAACATAAAAACAGAATAGTTTTCTCTATCAACGAAAAAATATAATTTTTTCACAAAGGTTAGTACAGTTAAACTTACAATTGGAAAAATTCATTCGCGTCTGTCGGATCTCGCGCTTCGCGCTCGATGATATACTCAACTCACGCTCCGCACATGATCATTGTACTTCCCTACATTTATATACAGAGCTTTTGAAACTCTATAGCGAAATTTCGACTACTTCAATTTGATGATTTCAAATTCTCTTTTGCTAAAGTTTCTCCGGCTCTAACGAATACATCCTCATCTCGTGTCTCGTGCTGCGCACTCGATCAAAATTTATCCGAAACGGTATTGAAGTTTTGTTGCCCAATTTCTTTCATATGTTTTGCACTTTTTCTTGAAATTTGATTGTTTAATGTTTTATTTTATACCACTGGAACAATAACTACGCGTCCAATCGGAAAAATTATAACAAATTTATAGATCTTTTTCGAGTGAACAACTTTTCTCAATCAATCTTCTGTCTTAGCCTTCATCATTTTTTTCAAAAAGTTTATTATTTCATTTTTATAGTTATTTTTCCTGATTGAAATGAAAACCACAATTTCTGTTAAAAAAGATTGATAACAGATTTAAAGATATTTTCCTGGTAAAGAACTTCTGTCTATTTGTTTTTTTCCTAAGCTTGTGACAATTATCTAAAAGTTCAATTTTTTCCTTTTTAATATGCTTCTTCTTCTAATAAATCAAGAACTACTTGTCCTATCAAAAAGTAATTTTTACAAAATTTCTAGATCTTTTCATGGTGCACAATTTTCGTTCATTTATATTTTCCTGCACCTTGCATAGTTTGCCCAAAAAATTAAACTTCTATTTTCCATCATTTTTTGCGCGATCAAAATTTTATTTTTCGATTTTTGGAGAGAATTTAAAAAGTTTTAAAGCATCATTTTTACATTTTGGCATAATAAGTATAATTACGAAGTTTGTTTCAATTTTTTTCACCGAAAAAATTATGAACTCCTAATATGTAGTCTACCAATATTTCCTACCAATTTTCTACCAGAACCAAAAACTTTTCTGATAGAATATAATTATTTTTGCCCAGATGGTTGTAGTACAGTACAGTTAAAGCAGATTACTCTTCTGAGTATCATTCTGAATACATGCCCTTATATAACTTCCTGTGCTCCATACCCTGTACTGATGGCCACATCGCAAAGCACAAAATTTTCGACACCAAACAGTAGGAGTAATAAAAAAAAATGTTTTGAATGCATGGCCTCTAGGGTTTTTAAAGGTTTCAAAACGTATATTTGAATTTGTGTCTACACCTTTATTTCTCAATACTACGACGGTCACAGGTGGTAAAACGAATATTATGCGAAGTTGTCCCTAATCTCTCGTCAGGTTAGCGCAATATCATGCCCATTCAGAAGCTAAGACAAGAAACTGCCACTTCAGGAAAAAAGCAAGAACGTGCCTTTTCAGAAATGCATTTTAGTTACGCGAATCTACATTGGTATCACTGGTCTTATCATAAGAGGACAGTCTAAAAAATATTTTTCTCCTCTCCTATTATGTTAATAATCAGTTATGTTATTGTCCCATTCATTAGTTGTACTTTAGGCAGCACAATAGAGGAAAAAATCCACTTCTGAATGAGACCATTCTAGCCTATTTTCCTCATGTGGTATCTTCTTGGTTATTTTTCGGACCGTCACCTTCTTGACCTTTTTTCGGAAAAGGTCAAGAATTTTCCCTGAGCTTCTAAATGGACATGAAATTGCGGTAAGTCGGCATTTTTTTCTCATTTGAAGGTTGCGTCGAGGACTTCATTGCCTTGAGTAAAGATAAGATAGCTGATGAGGGCTAGTATATATGGGACTGATTCTCAAATTTATCAGCCACCGATTCTGAAATCTGTCTAGAAGCAATGAAATTAGCTAGCTACATTATAACACTAACGTTGGCAGTTTATCTGCGATTTGCTGGTGAGTGTAATTAGTGATACCATATGGAAGAGCTTCCCCAAACATATCCTTATATTTGTGGTTTGCAATTTTTGCCTTAAAACGTTGTATACGTGGAATCTTACAGTGTTTTGTCAACGTGGCACTAAATGAAGCAATAATATTCCACTTCTTTATATTTTCAAGAAGCTGAGGAAGTACAAATGTTCTTAGGGTGACCGTATGGCAGAGTTTTCCGAACAAATCCTCGTTTTGTAGATAGTAGATTCTTGTCGTATACGGTTTTCTACTTTGTCTAAAGTCATGTCCGGGTTTATGGAAATAGAATTTCCATTTTTCTGATAAAGACCAAATATTTAGTCTGAGTCAAATCCAAGTTTTCTGACAGCTTGTTTCTAAATGAATCAATGCTTTCCAATGTTTAATATACTTCGATGAGGCTGAAGAAGTACAACTATAACTAGAGTAAAGGGTTTACTACTTTGTCCAGAGTCATGTGTGGGATGCATTACATTCAAGTGGAATCTAATAGTGGGTTGTCAACGTGGCACTAAATAAATCATTCCAATTCCATTTTTTCGATACTTTGATGAAGCTGAGGACGTACATATGTTCTTAGAGTGACCATGGGTCGGAGCTTATTAATCATATCCTCGTTTTCTAGTTTGTCAAATGCATATTAGTACAAACAATTTTAGAGCTCATAGAGTTTCATCGGTTGATTAGAATCAAAGATATGGAAGAAAACAAAATGTCTCTATGTCTGTGTATCACCTGTGACAGCAGTTTGCCCAATATTCTTTGAGTGTGCACACATGGATGTTTTCTACTCGATGTCACGAATTGATCGGAAGAATAAAAAAGAACTCTTCTTTAATTCCTTTCGTGAATAAAACATTAAGAATATTGTTTTCTGTTTTGCGCAGTGTTCATCATCTCCATCATCAACATCAACTCCATCAACATCATCATCTCCATCGACACGATCGTTATCAACACCTGTACACCCAATATACAAACGAGGTGAATTTCCAAGAATTCCTCCCACATGGCAGGAAGAAACATCAATGGGTACGAGGTTGGAAGTGCTGCGGGATCCTTATGATTACAAGATGATGGATGTTAGGCTCAATGAACACCAGCAGGTTCCACCAACCCACCCGAATATGAAGATGTCGCTTTGGGAGGATTACAAGTACAATCTACAGTACGTAAAGCACATGAACTCTGAAAACAAAGTACTCGCAATTACGCCGGTGACTCCGGAATATTACGAAATACTGAGCAAACAAAACCGACCTGGTCAACGATATGTACTATTTCCAGGTATGCGAAAGCCCAAGCGGTTCCCCATCCGCGATGGTTCGAAGTTGTATACTCAATGGGAACCGTTTGTTTACAGTCACAACCAAATGTAAGCTTTAAACCAATTTTTGGGTGAAATTCACCTGCAAGAAGGATTGCCTTCACATGCATCACTTACTTGTATACTGTTAGCCAAAAAATTTCACATCTGTTTCTTCTGTGTGACTAAAGATCCTAGAATATATAAAGAATTTCAAGAACATTCTATTCAATGTTTTTTTGTGCCAATTGATTAGATTATGTTGAGACTTACAAAATTGATTAGAGGTATCGCTCGTAACCATACATGCACAATATGAAATACTTTCCAAATATTGTGATAAATAAAAATATATTTTATAACACAGATGAATCCATATACGTATATTCTCCATTATTCCGCATTTCTAATGAGTCTTGTTGCCAATATGCTGATACGTGACCAACAAATTTTGTTTTCTCAACAGACATTATTCAATAGTTTTTCATCCACGAAAGACAATCAACCAAATAATTCAACTTTCAACTGAATTGAATTGAATTCAATTGAATCTCAATTGAACTGAATTTCCATTCTCGCCTGAAAGTTTCATCAAGCACTTCATCGACTTAAGTAAAGATAAGATATCCGATGAAGTTTGGTATATATAGCACTATTCTCAAAATCTATCACAGGAAAATGAAGATCACTTGCTACATTCTAACACTGACGTTGGCATTTTTTCTGGATTCCGCTGTTAAGTGTAATTAGGGTAACCATATGTTTGGGTTTCCCGAACATATCCTCTTTTTGAGGCAAGCGAAGTTTATCTGTTAGGGGTTCTCACTTTGCTCTGGGTTTTCTGTGAGGTTCAAAACGAAATTTTGCATAATTTCATAAGAAAAAAAAAGAACATCGAGTCTGAGTAGGATCTAATATATTTCTGTCGAAGAGGTACCAAAAATTTCTACCAAAAAATCGATTTTTTAACAGAATATGTGAATTGCACGCAAAATGATTGAATTTTCTATTCAAAACGACAAATTTTCATCCAAATTGTTAAATTTTGAACAAGAAAAGATTAATTTTCCACTAAAAATGGAACA
The DNA here is from genome assembly GCA_011762715.2 of Neuroterus valhalla. Lineage (NCBI taxonomy): Eukaryota > Metazoa > Arthropoda > Insecta > Hymenoptera > Cynipidae > Neuroterus > Neuroterus valhalla. The sequence goes on along the minus strand of WSXT02217425.1, from coordinate 9,173 downwards.
GCTGTATTTTCAGTTGAAGAAAATAATTTTTAACGAAACAGATCAATTAATCAATTTTCTACGAAAAAAGCAAATTTTCCACAAAGTATATAGATTCTCAAAAAAGGGTGTAATTTCAAACTCAAAAACGACTGTTTAAGTAAATACTCGAATTTTCACCAAAAAAGATGATTTGATTTTTGACAAAGTAGTCACAATTTCAACTAGAGGTGAATTTCAGATTGAAATAATGCACCTTCGAAAAAAAAAATTTGGTTTCCAACAAGAAAGTTCAACTTTCAACCAAGTCTCGAACCAAGTAGTTAATTTATGAACTGAAAAAGGATGAATTCGAAAGGAACAATCTATCTGCATTATAATCCAGAAAGATTTCTCCTTTTCTTATTCGATGTACCTTCTTGATTTGAAACAAGGAAGAGGGGAGATTCAAAGTGTGACAAATTTTAAATTGGAAGACCAAATTTGTTAAATTCCTCTCCTTAATCCGAATCATAATTATTTTTGGAAAGTTCCGGTTCCATGTAAAAAATTCCCTGTTTTCAGTGAAATGATATTTATATACTGGAACTTCCTGTCCTAAGGTAAAAACTATAATTCTTTTCTAAAATTTGCTGTCCTAAGTCAGATAAATGAGAAAAAAGCAAACAAAACGCGATAACTACATTTTTTGAAAAAATTGAGAACATTTCAAAAAAATTAGGAGCATAATTTTTTCTGTATGTTTGGGCTATCATCGATTCGATTATTGAGTCAATCAAAAATCTGAAAGGGTACCAAATTTGCAAAAATGTTCTCTCATAAAGTGTAAATATATTTAAAAATGTTCAAAATCAGACTGAAGGAACGGCGCGTTTCTTAAATTAAATAATATGATCTCTTTGCAATTCATCAAGAGAAATCTGTAATTTCTTGTACCTCTACGGTAAAATTATTGATTATCTAGGTTGAGTTGTGTAAATTCCTGGTTTTCAATTCCATTCCCTGTCATTTTCCGGACAATAAAATCCCTGGTAATTTCCCGGTTTCCTGGTCAAATCGCCACCCTGAATTCCAATATTACAATCTTGAATCATAAAGTAGAAATACGGACTGTTCATCTAGTCGAAATCAATTACTTCAAAATTTTGTTAATCAGAGCCTCGATATTGTTTGAATTGAGTTGAAAAGTGTGACGCCATCTCGTTTTTTTAATAACCTCATCCATTTGTCACATTCCTCATCGCTAGTAAATTCGAGTAAAAAAAAAACCACTTCTGAATAGGAACGTTTAGCCTATTTTTCTGAAGTGACACCTTCTTGGCAATTTTTCCGAAACGTCACCTTCTTGCTATTTTTCGGAAAAGATACTTAATTTTGCCAGAGCTTTTAAATGGACATGAAATTGCGGTAAGTCGACGTGTTGTTCTCGTTTGAGAATTTCGTCAAGGATTTCATTGTCTTGAGTAAAGATATGATATCTGATAAGGGCTAGTATATATAGCGTCGAATCTGTTCCAAATTTCTTAGCCGCCGATTCCGAAATCTGTAAAGAAGCAATGAAGTTCGCTAGCTACAGTATAACGCTTACGTTGGCAGTTTATCTGCGATTTGCTGGTGAGTGGAATAAGTATTATCATATGTCGGGGTTCCGCAAACATATCTTCTAATTGTGGTTTGCAATTTTTGCGTTAAATGGTTCTTTACTTTGTCCAGAGTCATGTATGGGCTTCCGGAAGAATAATTTTCTATTATTTTGATGGAAAACAAGCATTGAGTTTAGGTTGAATCTAATAGTGTTCTGTCAACGTGGCACTAAGTAAATCAATGCCATTCCATTTTTTTGTATACTTTGATGAAGGTAAGAATGTACCAATGTGCTTAGGGCGACCATATGTTAGAGCTTCCCAAACATATCCTCGTTTTAAGGCTTGCAGATTCTGTCCCAAAAGGTTTTCCACTTCGTACTTAGTAATGTCTTGGTTTACAGGAAAAGAATTTCCATTTTTTCAATTGAGAAAGAATATTTAGTCTGAGTCAAATCCGAGTTTTCTGTCAATGTGTTTCTAAATGAATCAATGCTTTCCAATGTTTCATAAACATATAAAAACATCTATGCTTTCCAAACATATCCTCGTTTTGATGATAGATTTTATGCCTTCACGATGATCCGTTATGATAAAATAAGGTATTTTGGGTTCCTATCGTGTACAAAACTAAAAATTTTGTCGACGTTTCGGGATCGTTGCAGCTCGTATCTTTAGGACTGGCCTGCAAGTGAGATTTTAGGTTATGATGCTATTTTTATGCCCACAACGATGCCTGCGATTGGTCAAAGACCCCAGTGTTGGGACTGGTCAAACCTCATTGGCCAATCATTTCTTTTTCAAAAAACCGGGAGCACGGAGAGGCAAATCGGATTGGTATTGCACCCATTCACAGTGGTACAAAATCCCAAATTTCCGGCTAAAACCCCTAAACATGTAACAATCGTGTTGAAAGTTACATATCCAGAAGTTTTTGAGGTCGCTGAATTAAAAAATATTTGTTCTCCAAAATTCAAATGGCGGACACAAAATGGCGGCCGATTTGCATACAAAAATGGAGTATGGAATGAAAATTAACTTTTATTTACGTTTTCGAAGTCACTGAATTTGAAAATGATATTTGTTTTTCAAGATGAACACAAAATGGCGGCCGGTTTGCATAAAAAAATAGAGCATGGAATGAAAATCAACTTTTATTTACGTTTTCGGGGTAATTCATGGCAATTTCACAAGAAAATATGGTAACTTACCATAAATTATCTCAAATTATATTCAAAAAATTTCCATAAATTTCCGGACATTTATGAAAATTTTGGGTAATTTATACTATTTTTACATGGAATTTATGGTAGCTTACCATAAATAACGTCAAATTATATTCGAGAAATTTTCATGAATTTCCACAAATTTATGAAATTCGTGGGTAATTTTTACTAATTTTACAGGTAATTTATGGTAACTTATGATAAATAACTTAAAATTTGATTAAAAAATTTCCATAAATTTCCGGAAATTTTCGGTGATTCACGGTAATTTGATACATTTGTATAAAATAATTGCACATCCAATTTTCCATTTAGATAGAAGTGTATTACATTTAAAACATTAATTTTTGTTTGAATTACAAGTAAATGAATAATTTTATAATGATTTCCGTTAATGATTATAAGTTGATCAACACTTACATTAATATATTGATCAAAGTATTGTTAGAAAAATAAGTTTCTTTGTCTATATTTTTAAAGGAAGTCGAAGTGATCACCATGTACAAGTAAGAAACGATTTGGTTGGAAAATTCGATAACAGGAATTAGTATTCTCAGATATCTCTTGGCGCGAAAAAAAGCTTGAAAGCTCCCTCCCAATTCGTCGTATCGCCCATGCGACGAGCCTTTCGCTCTGCGCCGCGCCAGGTACATGAAACGGTGCCGCACGCCTTTTTAGAACTCGTTCCCAAAAGAAAACGGGCAAGCTAGCGCAAAAAATTTCAACGACACTTCATTGGGGACCCCTTCCCGTGTGCAATACAGTAAGAACCTAAGCGGCCTGATGCGGCCGGGATAACTAATCCCTTATTGAATTTCGGAATTTTTACCGCGCGAAATAGAACATGGAGCGCGAGCATTTCAACATCTCTTTCAGACGCGTGCATTATTATTTTTACTTCAAACTAGTACAGAAATATTGTACATATCTTAACGATTAAAATCCATGAGGTCAGGAAGTACTGGTCAACTTTCAAGTGCCTCTTTCCGACACTTATATTTCACTCGGACGCCCGAGACTTTTCAGCTGCGTAACAAGTGTTCGGCGGAACGTTCCACTTGGGCGTATTCCTTGTCAAAACTAATTAATATGAAAATCTGCTCTTTTGGATTTCTTGACAGAAATGCACCTTATACACGTACAAAAAATTTCACCTCGATCGGAAACTGCCGATTTTCGAGGTTTTGACCAGAGATTCGGGATTTTGAACCACGGTGCCATTGTCCCTATCCATGTTATTTGGGTGTTTTAAGATTTCGATTGCTCCTCTATGCCTATTTAGGAGAATATAATAGTTGTTTTTGCGATGACGGTTGCTTACCGCTCTCCCAGTTTCTCCAATATAGACTTTGCCATAAGAGCAAGGGATTTTATATACTCCTGGATCACTGGATGATGCCTTTTTGTCTTTCGGATTGTTTAGAAGTTGCCCTATTATCACAGGTGGTTTGAATATTGTTGTTATTTGGTTTTTTCTAGTGTGTTTTCTGATTGCTCTATCCATTTGTTCGTTTGTCTAATCGTTTTGCATTAGGGTTTGTTTAACGATTTGTCCAAGAAAGGCAATCTTCCGTTTAGTTCAATTTTCATGGAAAATTGGATATTATGATGTGATTGGTTTAAGAAATCGGAAAATTTGCGTAATTCATCCAGTTCATGTCTCTAGATTACAAAAGTATCGTCAACGTAATAACGGCGCCAGGATTCTGGTGTGAAAGCTTGGGTTGACTGAAGATTTTAGTTTTCAGACGTTCCATAAAAATGTAGGCTTTTACAGGTGGAATAGGAGTCCCAATTGCTGCTCCTGAGGTTTGTTCGTAGAATTGGTTATTGAAAAAGAAGTAAGTATTGTTGAGACAGTGTTCTATCAAAGGTGTCAGATCAGAGTCAAAGTTTGCGAACGATTTTATGATATCGATTGTATCAGGAGTTGGTACTTTCATGGAGAGAGATACTACGTCCAAACTCACAAGGATGTCCTAAGGTTGAATGTGAACCCGTTGTTTCTTTTTTTTTTTGATGAAGTCAGGAGAATTTTGAACGTGAGTGATAGAATTCCCTGAGAAGGGATTCAGTTGTTTTGTTAGGAAGCATGCCAAGTTTGGAGTCCTTTAGGAGGATTTTCGTTTTATTGAGTACTGCTTTAGTGGGATCCCTTTTTACTTTTTCGTACGTATTGTCAGAAGGTCCTTGATTTTGATGTTACAATCTTCTTCACACATTATTACAGTAGTTTTGCCTTTATCTGCAGGTAATACAATAATGTCTTTATTATGATTGAGTTCTTTGATTGCTGTTCTTTCTTTCTTAGTTAAGTTTGAGGAGGGAAGTCGAGCTTGGCATAGGATGTTGGCCGTCCTCCGTCGAATGTCATTCACTTTTCCGGGTGGAAGGTTATGTATTGTAGACTCTAAGTTGCTGATAATTTGTTTTTTCGGAATTTTAGAGAATTTTAGAAGGATCTACAGCGAAATTAGGTCTTTCAGACAGGGCTGAAATCATTTCATTGCTTAGAGGGTGTTTAGAGATGTTTTTTACTGTGTGAGTTAGTAGTATGTGCTTTACTGGAAGTGAAATGGCAAATTTCGTTTTTTTATAGTGTAGATATCTTTAATCCGTTGGTATTCGTCAAAAGTTATGCGGTCAAATATGGACAAAATATCAGATCTGAAAGTGTTAGATACATAATAATAGGTGGAGTTCTAATAGTTTTTTGGAGGTAGTGTGCAACGTAAACTTAGTGTGATGAATTCCTTCCTTTAGAAGAAGCAAACTTGTATTATGTAAAATTGATTTGGACTTCGATGTTCCTCGATGGTTTTCAATTGTAAGAATTTTGGCATAATGTTCTTGTCCCTGCATCGTTTCAAGAAGGCTTAAGATGTTAGTAGCTTATCTTGAGAAGACCTGAGCTTACTAAAGTTGTTATTATCAGTAAAAAAACAACTCTCCCCGTAGAATTCTTCGATGGTAAACTTGATGCTTCCACGATGATCCATTATGATAGAATAAGGTATTTCGGATTTCGATCGTGTACAAAACTAGAACTTTCGTCAACGTTTCGCGAACGATGCAGCTCGCATCTCCAGGACTTGCCTAGAACTGCGGTTTCAGGTTATGTTATTATATATGCTCACAACGATGCCAGTGATTGGTCAAAGACCCCACTGCGAGGACTGGCCGGCTCGACCAATCCCCACACTGGGGTCTTTGACCAATCAAAGGCGAATTTGTCGTGAAGGGTTTTCCACTTTGTCCAGAGTCATTTATGGGGTTTCTGAAAGAGAACTTTTAATTATTTTGATGAAAAACAAGCATTGATTATGAGAGGAATCTACTAGTATTCGATCAACGTGGCACTAAATAAATCAATAGTATTCTATTTTCTTTATACTTTGATGAAGCTAAGGAAGTACAAATGAGCTTGGGGTGACCTGTCCGATGTTGGATGCACAGCGATCTCACGCGAATAGGCAGCGCTCCACGCGTTTGATGTTGCAGCTACCATTTTACGTGAGACAGCAGTTTGTCCAATAATTTTCTAGTGTGCAAACATTGGAATTTTCCATTCGATGCCATGAATTGATTGGGAGAATAAAAAAAACTCTTCTATTATTCTTCCCTTGAAAAAAACAATAAGAATATCTACTTTTGTTTTGCGCAGATTGTTCATCATCTCCATCATCAACTTCATCTTCATCAACAACTTCATCTCCATCAACATCATCATCTCCATCGACACGATCGTTATCAACACCTGTACACCCAATATACAAACGAGGTGAATTTCCAAGAATTCCTCCCACATGGCAGGAAGAAACATCAATGGGTACGAGGTTGGAAGTGCTGCGGGATCCTTATGATTACAAGGTGATGGATGTTAGGCTCAATGAACACCAGCAGGTTCCACCAACCCATCCAGATATGAACATGTCGCTTTGGGAAGATCAAAAGTCTCGTATAAGGTGTGTAACGTACGTGAAGCACATGAACTCCGAAAACGAAGTAGTCGCAATTACACCACTGACTTCAGAATATTATGAAATTATGAAGAAACAAAACCGACCTGTTCAACGGTATATACTATTACCAGGAATGCGAAAGCCCAAGCGTTTTCCAGTTCGCGGCAATCCAAAATCGCATACTCAATGAGAACCGTAGTATACTGGCAAGTTCACAATAAGAATAAAATGTAATCTTTGAACCGATTTTAGGCCAAAAAATTTCACATGTGTTTCTCCCGCGTGACAAAAGATCCTATAATATTTCAAGAAATTTTAAGAACATTCCATCTAATGTTTTTTTGTGCAAACATTGTAATAAATGAAAATATATTTTACAGCACAGATTTAGCCATATACGTTTATTTTCAATTTTTACGCATTTCTAGTGAGTCTAGTTACCAATATGCCGAAATCACAAAAAATAATCGACCTGATGGTTGAACTTTCAACGGGATGAAAATTATTCTCCCACAGAACAATTGAATATTCATCGAATGTTTTTTTAAGTGGTTTTGAATCTCCATTCTTGCCTAAAAGTATCATCAAGCACTTCATTGTTTTAATTAAAAATGGGATATCCGATGAAGGTGAGTATAAATAGCAGTGAATCTATTCCAAATTTCTCAGTCACTGTCCTCGAAATCTATCACCGAAAAATGAAGATCAGCTCCTCTCTAGAGTTTTGGGTTTCTGCAGTTTTCCACTACCCTGGCAAGATGTCAAGTCGAATGCCAGCGATATTGACCCAAATTCGACAAGAAGATGATCTACAGGTAGGAGGATTTTACCAATCGCAAAGAAACAATTTCGTATACCTAGTTTTTTCCTCAGGTACTAATGGTCACACGGAAAGGGAGACTGTATAAGAGAGACAAGAGAGTTTTTCCTGTGGCGCTAAATGTTCAGAATTACAAGAAAAATCCATAACTTCCTTTTCCTTGTAATTCCGAAAATTCACATCAATTGAAACGTTTCTTTTGACGCTCATCACATTTATCGAACATTCAACTGGATGCCGAATTCCCTGCGGATGTGAGTTGCATTCAGAAGAATGTCAGTGAGAGAGATTTGAAAAAAATATTTCATGGACTCAAATTTATTGAAATTCTCGATAAATATCACGTATCTCATAACCGACGATAGTATCCGGATGGAGATTTTGGAACCGCCGGGATCCCTAATGTTACTTTTATTTTAACTGTATTTTGATATATTCAAGTGAAAGGTTTCAGCCCACAGGTGGATGTTAAAATTCAAAGCTTTCGACTGTTTATATCCAAACTCATCAGTCGGTAACCAACTGCACTCAGATGTTATGGTTTTCTGCAGTTTCTCATTCTCCTGCCAAAGTTTTCAGGCAAATGCGAGCGCCATAATAAGAATTTGTCTGCAGACGATCTCCTACGGGGAATTGGATTTCAATATCTTCATCTCAATGAGTTTTTTACGAGTTTTATAAATGATCCGTAAAATAAACAACAAAACCTGTTGCTATGAAAATTGTGTAATGCTTACTTTCAAGGGCCAGTCCGCAAGGAGAGTCTCAACAGAATGGAGGTTTTATCTGTAATCTGCTCCTCAACAATATTCTATAACTTTATTAATTCATATTACACTCATCCTGCGATAAAAGGCCGCTCGATTTTTAGCCGGCTCCATGGTTGTTCACGCTTGACTGCTCATGTCTGTTCCCCCGCGCGTCCTTAGACGGCCTTCACTGAAGGTCACCGCTCGAACAGTCGATGCGGTATACCAATATCTTCTTCAATATAATGAACGAAGTTTTTACACTACTGGTACATGCAAACAAAAATTGTCGGTACCAGAATTTTTTCAACCGGTTCAATAAAAAAATGTAGTTCAAGCATATCGGAGGAAGAGTGATTCTAGAACTGTTATCGATCACATAAGAGTGATTGGTCACAGAATAGAGAAAGGTCGCAACTCGAACCACCTGGACCATTTGAGAAGGGGCGGGTGTCCCTATAGTGACCGATCACAGAAGAGTGACTGGTTACAACTCGAACCCCCTTCTCAATTGGAAGAGGGGGAAGGAGGGTGTAGCAGTATACTGACCTATTTCAGAAGAGTGATTGGTTCCCAAAAAATGGATCTGTCACTATAGAGTGATTTATCAAACTTTCAACCCCCTTCCCTAATTGAATTTATTAGAGGAGGGAGAGTGATTATAGCATTGTGATCGACCACATAACAGTGATTGGTCATAGAATGTTAAAAATAGATCTGTCGCAATAGAGTGATTGATTTAACCTTTAACCCCCTTTCCTAATTGAATATAAAAGAGGAGGAAGAGTGATTCTAGAACTGTTATCGATCACATAAGAGTGATTGGTCACAGAATAGAGAAAGGTCGCAACTCG
>WSXT02217424.1:0-32384 GCA_011762715.2 Neuroterus valhalla | reverse complement strand
GAAGTTTCATTTTTTGGCCAAACTATACAAGATACGGAAAAACAGAGGTGAACGAAAATCGTGCAAAAAATGAAGATCTACAAATTTGGTAAAATCTGCTTTTCGACAGGACACGTAGTTCTTGCTTCATTCATAAAAATCATATTTAAAATAAAAAAATGGAATCTTCGGACTATCGACACAAGCTTTCGAAAAAATAAATGCACACGAGTTCTTTACCAGAAAAATATCTTTAAATGTGTTGTGATTTTTCCCATTGGACGCTAAGTTTTTGTTTCAATCGTTAAAAATAAAATAAAACATCAAAAAATTAAATTTCCAGAAAAAATACACAACATATGGAAAAAATAGAGCAACAAAAAAATGTTGATCGAGTGCGCAGCGCGAGACATGCAATGATTTCATCACCGAGCGCGTAGCACGAGATCTAACAGTCGCGCGCCGTAGGCGCGCTCAAACATACGAGCCAAGTGCGCGATGAGAATGTGCCTACGCAGCGAGCAGATTTTATATTATAATGGTAAATCATCGCAGGATACATTTATTCTAATTTCATAAATTACCATAAATTTTATGAATTACCACAAACTGTATAAATCATCACAAATCTCAATAAAAACCACAAATTTAATAAATTTCCATGAATGACATCAGGTCCCCAAAATTCTCACTAATATAATACATTCTCTTAAATTTTATGAATTACAATGAATATTGAATATCATCAATAACCACGAATAATAATAATAATACTCTGATGTTACTCGATTACTTGATTAGTTTTTATCCTCTGCTCTGGGGAAATGTATAAGGAATAACAGCTAATAAAAAAGTTACTTCTCAAATATTTAGGCACGTATTTTCTTTTTCGATTTATTAGTAAATTCTGGAAATTGGTTAAGTTGTCGCGGGTTGAAGTGGAGAAGGAGATCAATTTTTGATTTCGAGAAAAACTAGGTTCACATCAATTTCGGGAACAGTAAAAGATACAAAATATATTTTCCGGTAAGAAAAAGATGCGCAATGAAATTTTGTATTGAAGTGTACTTTTAAGAATTGAAAATTCGGGACCTCATTTTCGAATAGCCAGGGTTCACCCTGTTCTCTTGAAAATAATTTTACGTGCCCCCTGTGATGATCTGGCAGCTCAATTGACGTGTCAACCCTGACGCGAAAGAGGAGGAATAGCTTTCCTTGTCTCGCCATAGCGAGCGAGCACAGCTGCGAAAGGGACGGCTTGGACTCGCCATGCGGGAAAATTCTGAGAACTCTCAATTTCAGTCCGGCATATCTAATTAGGCATCATCGGATTGATTAGGAAAAGGTATGAATGCACGGATACATAATTTGGACCCTTGCAATAAGTTCGTTAAATTTTTGGTCGTGGCGAAGTCTGCGTTCAATTTATATAAGCAAATGAAAAACGCGTTTCGGTAATTCTGAACATTTTTGTGTTAATCTTAGCGTGGTCGGTGGCGCTCGTTTCTCTCACCTTCGGCCAACTACCGCTGGCAAGGATGTATAGATTTTTCCAATCGTTGTCACTTTTTAAAAAATCACCAAAATTTCACGGGCACAGTTGACGTGGCCTGTCCATGTTATTAGGTGAATTCCGAATTAATACAGATTTGCGCAGATTTTAAAATTTTCCATACAAATTAAATTGTTGCAAACGTCCGGCTTACAATGGCGGCCCTCTTTAGTGAATTTTCATTGATTCTGTAACGAAGCACATAATTTTTTGCAAGGAAGCGAAATCACAATGAGAATGAGTAATATTATTATAATAGAATCATTATCGGTTATATCACAGTTCAACAAAGAATATAATAAAAAAATGATCTGCTATATTTGAATTTTTATTTGTGATAACAAATTTTGTATTTATTTCATTAGGAATGGTTTTGTCCGTTTTTATGAATTTTATCGATTTGAAAAATATAAAAATCCCGTTAAATGACCCCTATTCCTATTCTTTCCAATTATACTGTAGGGGATTATCTATAAATAAGAAGGGGTTTAATGTTGGAATTAGTGATATTTCCAAAAAATAAAAACCTTCTTGTGAAGGAGCTCCATATTCCCAATTGTTTCTAAAAGTGGAAGGCTAATTGATCTACTATTAAGTGTTAGTAAAAGGGTAGAATATCGATTGATTTATATTTATTACCGTTTATTTCCAGGCAGCAATCATTTTTCGGAGTTCTTAACAGTTAATTTTCTAAAATTCTATTTTATTTTTTTCATTTATAATTTAGGAAGTTGGCGCAAACCTCTCTCTTTATCGACATTTCCCTGCATATAATAATAAAAAATATGTCACATAGAGGGTCATCAAAAGCAGATTGGATATGCGACAAGATCCGGAAAAAGGTTCTTGTGCCTTTAAATCAAGTTTGCGAGGAACAAATTGCATGTTGAAATATAAAATTCCAGCATACTGAAACCTTCAGAACGTCAAAATCGATATTTTAAGAAGATAGATCCCTTGTTTTGGAGCCGACTACATGTGGTTTAAGAAAGAATGAATTTGAAAAATTCAGAAATTGTATTGAAAATATAACACTTATCTAGAAATTCTGAAAAATATCAGTATATCCAAACTTTCAGTCAGGAGTGTGAGAACAAACCAAACTACATGAGCGACTTACAAATAGATATTATTTTGGTTGCCAAAATGTGAGTGAATTGAAGTTCTGGAAAATGCAATAATAGTTTTTAGTTTCCATAAATATATGCACTAAGATGTTCTTTATAACATGTGGAGATTCTTTTCCTTACACAATTAATTGTTTATGACAATTTTTTCTAACTAAAACTTTCACCTAAAGTTAATTGTTTTGAAGGTTCGAAACTGTTTTTGGCAGGCTTGATTCAAAAGTTTAGATTGAAAATGTTCTGAGAAATTCTAGAGATCTAAGATTTTTACAATTTAAACGTGAATTTGTATGAAACAAGTTCTGGAAAATTCTTCGCAAACAAATCATAAAAAAATACTTCCTCGAGGAATTTGAGAAGACTTTTCTGAAAAAGTACTTTTGAAAGGGCTCTCGGTTTCTAGAGCAAAGAAAGCGCTGTATGTATCTTCAATGCGGTTTTGAATCGTTTACTAGAGCAAACATTAAGAGAGTTCTGAGTTGTTATTTTCCATTTATGGAGTGATATAGTTCACAACCATTTTGAGATAATCAGACGACTACAAAAACCTAATCAATATGAAGATTTTGAAGCGCTATGTTTTCTAAAACCTTGATGTCTAAAACCTTAATGAAGATTTTCTTATATCCATTGTTACATTTGATTATAATGAGAACTATCGCCTTAAATTCGATATAGGGATGGGATAATCGTTAAGAAAAATTATCGATTGCTTTGCCCCCTCCATCATCTTCGACAGGAAAATTTGATTATCAAGCCAGTTTATTATCGTAAAAAAAAAACAAATCAAACATTACATTTTCAGAAACTTGTAATTTCGTTTTAGACAGCTATAACCGATTAAGGATGTACACTAGTCACAGTGAATCTCAAAATTCGATAATCTTTATAATGATTCAAAAAATTGACCAAAATATATTTATTATGAATACTGGATATTTAGATGGAAGTTTCTAAGTGTGCTTCAGAAAAAAATAATTCAGGTTGAAATTGATTATTTTTCAGAAGTTATTTAAATTTTCAGTTTTTTCTTTCTCGTAAGAGAAAATTTACAATTCTTATCCAATCCTAATGGTGAAGGCGTAATTTAATTCTTTGGAGGATTCTCTACAGTCCTATTTGGGTAGATTGTATTGAAAAAATTTATTTGAAAATAATAATTATTGTAATTGTTATAAACAATGAAAGTTGAAATTTCAATCAACGCTCCTTAAATAGAATTATAGAGGATCTATCCGACAATTAAATGAGGCCTTGATCATTAGGATTACATAAGAATTGTAACTTTTCTCTAACGATATAGCAAAAACTGAGACTGTGAATAACTTCTGATAAATAAACAATTTCAATCTGAATGATTTTTTCTGAAGCACACTAATAAGCCTCCTTCAGAATATGCATCAATTATTATTAGATACATTTTGATCAATTACATAAATCATCATAAAGATTGTCGAATTTTGAGATTGATTGTAACTAGAGTACATCCTTAAAAAAATGGCGTTCCTTAGTGACGATAGTTTCTGTGTGCAAAATTTCCTTACCAGAGCGGCGCTGCACGCGGCACGCTTTCAGAGTGCATGAAACTTATTGGCATATTTTATCAAATTTGAAATTATTGAGTTAACCGATTGAATTATCTTCAATCAAAGACTTCAACTTTTGAGCCTTGTGTTTGTTATAAAAAAAAGCTTGTGGAGGGAAAAGTATAATTCAATTAAAATTTAAAAAAAAGGATGAACGTTTATTCCTCTAGCTTATCTGATTGTTCCAAAAAATCTCTAACAAAAGGGAAGGAACACAGAATTTGTATTATTTTTATACAGCGTTGACAATATCGAAATCAAAATCTTATAATGGATAAAATATTACTATCTTCTTCAGTTGAATTTTCTGAAATGAAGAAAGTTGACAAAATAATAAACGGATTTCAAACAATACCAACGACACTGTTTTTTCTTTTACTTGATCCACTTTGCACAAAAATATGCAAGTCCTTCCTTCGATACTTCAAAAATCATTTTTATATAATGGATTAAGATTCCTAACATCACTCATAAGGGATTATTAAGGTATTGGTTTCTGCAAAATAAAGATATCATTTTTCCAAAATAAGAATTTCACGGAAAGGATTTGGATTGAATGGAATAAATTAAAGAAATATGAAGATAAATTTTGGAATTGGAAGGAGGCGGTGATGATTAATATTAATCTATTTGCAAGGAAAATATTCAAAAAGATTTCATGTGATGATATTTCATTATCCTCGTAAAAATACCTACTTGAAATATATTTTTTATATCTCTTATATTCTCAATAACAACGGTGGTTTAACATCCGTACAAAACACATTATATTAAAATTAATAAATGATTCAAATCGAAAATAACTATAGTAATAATGATATACTAGTAATATAAGGAATGAAATTATTATTATTAATTTAGTTATATTATAACTAGATACGAAAAAAGACTAATTCTCAACAAAATAGTTGAATCGCAAAGCTGGAAGGACGGAAAATCTACAAAACAGTTGAATTTTCACCCAAAAATGGAGACTTCCGCCCAAAAAAAGAACTTTCTACCAAACTAGTTCTATTCTGCAGTGAATTGTTTGATTTTTAGACCTAAAGGTGGATTCCCAACAAGAACTGTAATTTGCCAGAAATATCTCGATTATCAAAGAAGCAGTTAGATTTCTAATCAAAAAGAAGTATTTTCACCGAAAATATAAATTTTCATTCAACGAGAAAAATCTTCGAAGAAAAAAATATATAGAGAAGTTCAACATTTATTCTAAAAGAAATTTTCGAACCGAAAGGAGGAATTTTCATCAAATTACTAAACTTTTTAATCAGAAACATGAATCTTTTTCCAAAAAAATAAATGTAAGATCAAAAAAGACAAATTTTCATCAACAACAAATTTACGTAAACAATTTAATTTTCAAATAATAGTTCAATTCTCTACCAAAATAATTCAATTTCACATCAAACTTTTGAATACTTAGACAAAAAAATACATTTTTAAAAAGAGAAGTAAATAACAAGAAACTTTCCAATTTTCAAAAAATAGCTCTATTTTTAACCGAAAAGTATCCCTATGATCAGAAATATCAACTTTGAACTAAATAGAACAATCTTCGAAAAGAACATAAGTTTTATTAGCAATTTATTTTGATAGCCTTACATTAACTATTCGAATTGTTACATGTAGCGAAAAGAAATGAATTTTTTCATTTCTACCTGTCAGTAGTTGTGAACTATAACCTGACTTATAGTTCGGTGCAATATAATTAACGTTATCAACATTTATCGATAGTTATCGATAATTTCCCACCCCTAATTCGTTATAGTTAGAGAGGCTTCAAAGTTTTTAAGAAACCAAAAGAAAGTCATACAAATCGGACGGTAAGTCTCGAAATACAGAAGAAAACGAATTTTTGGATATTATGGAATAGAATCCATTTTTCGATAAATGAAAAGTTCTCCCAAAAATAGTATTTACAACTATAATCATCCTCCAGAAGCTATGCAACCAGTGGCGGATTTAGGCATAGGCAGTATGGGCAACTGCCCAGGGCGGCAAATTTTCGGGGGCGGCAAAATCTTTCTCTAATGAAAAAATAATAAGTTATATTCTTTTCTGACTAAATCGAACTCTCTCACTTTTTTAAAAGTGATTTTCTGTTCTTTTTTTGCAAATCTTTCATATTTTTTCATTTTTAATCTAAATTAGATTAAAATTTTTGAATACATTTATACTTGAATAGAATTATAGAAATGAATAAATGAATAAACTTTGATACTATTTAATATAAATTTAAATAATACATTTGTGTGCTATATTCATATAAAGGTATACATATTTTTCCGATTGTTTTTTGTCTTGGAAACATTGAGATAAAAAGGCAGTCTGGTCAATTTTATTAATTTTTATATTAATATAACACACGCAGTGTTAATTAAATTTAGATTCAAAATTTATTGTCCTTGAAGAAGGCTGCTTTCATTTACTTATAATCACAGACGAATTATGGACTTAGTATTATTTTCAACATTTGTCATAAAATTTCAAACGATCATAATCAATCATTTAAGACTATCAATTTTCCTCATTATTGCATGTGAAAATAAGTTTTTGAAATTTGAAAATATAGTAAAAACGATTTCCAGCTTACACCAATATCAAAAGATTAGAATCATCATGAAATTAAAAACTTCTTTCAACTTCCTTTCTTGCATTAATTTTTTATATATTATAGTCCTAAATAACTGTTTTTTATCGTTGAAGGTTTTTTATTGAATGTTAAAAGAAGTACCAATTTCATAATGTGTTAAAATCATAATATAATAAAAAACTTCTATCGACTTCCTTTCTTACAACTTACATTTTTTATAATGAATTTTGCTTTAAAAAATATAAGAAGCTTTCATGATTAGCGTACTGCAGAAGAAAATTCGATAAAATTTTTTTTATTACATGAAAATTGAATTTTTACGTTCTTTCCCATGCATTTGAATGAATCTCGGGCCAATGAACAATCAGCGCCACTGTGTTCCCGGTCAATTCTCACGAGACTTCTAAAGTAAAGGCTGGATAGGAAGAACCAACAGGCTGGTTTTTATTTAGGTTGGTTAGATTTTCTTACTTGGGGTTGTAACCCCAATGATCGAATTCCTAGCCGAGAAAGAATAAATTTTAACCAAAAACAGTTACATCCCTAACAGAAAAAAAATCAATTTCTTAGAAAAAAATATTACTTATGATCAAAAAGCATAAATTTCCAACTGGAAAAGACAAATTCACAACAAAATAGTACATTTAGAACCTCGAAGAGTCGAATGTTTCAGAAAGCATTTGTCTTTTAATCCAAAAAGGTGAATTTTCAACAACAACAAAAAATTTCAAGAAGAAAGTTATTTTCAACCACGAAAGATTATTTTCCAACCAAAAAAGGTGAATGTTTCCCCGAAAAGATGAATTTTCAACAAAAAAGATGAGCTTACATCAAGAGAAATGAATCTCAACCGAACAGTTGTATTTGCGAAACAGTTGAACTTCCACGGAAATAAATAATTTTCAACCATACAGTCGCATTTGCGAGCCCAAATGAAAATTTTTTGAGAAAGTAGTTAAACTTTCAAGTTTTCACGAACGAGATTAATGTTATACGAAAAAAGGTAGATTTTCAATCTATAAAGAATGATTTCTGACAATAAAGTTGAGTTTGGAAGCTAGAAAGTCAACTGTTTTCCAAATTATTTACCTTTTTTCAGAATAGAAATGAACTCTCCCGTTACAAATTCATCTCTTAGGGTTGAAAATTGATCTTGTATGGTAGTATAGTCATCTTGATAGTGTGAAAATAAAACTAATTTTTTGTTTTAAGTTCAACTATTGGTGACAAATGCAACTTTGTACTCAAGTTTTTGTTAAATTTAACTATTTGGTGGAAAGTTGATATTTTCTAGTTGCAAAGGATCTTTCTGTTTAAAAATGAATATTTTTGGGTTGACAGTTCATCTGATATGGTGAGAAAATCATCCTCGTTGAAAATGATCTCTTTTATTGAAAATGCATCTTTTTGAGTTCAGAAGTCAACGGAATTTTATATGAATTATTCCGATTTAATCAAAATTCACGATGTATCCAAATTTTATATTGTGAATTTACTGTTCATAATTCAATGAGCCTACGATCCTTCACCGATTTCAATGTTCTGTATTTTCTTATAGAAATACTAAGAATGTATTCCTGCAGGGCGATTTCAGGCCTATTCTTTCGAATCAGTTTTGTGGCATTGATTATTATTAAAAAAAAAGTCAAAGTCAGTTTTACGATTTTTTTCGAAGGAGAGGCATCAGAGGAGTCGTTATTCATCAAATTAAGATATTCAAATATTTAGTTTAGGATTAAGGCCAATTATTATGAATAATTATTGCGAACAATTATTCTCATACAGTGCTCAGTCGCAACAAAAAACTTTGTTTCAATGAGAAATGATTAAATATCTCGTAGGGATGATATTTGTAATATTTGATAATCATTGGTTAACAAATAAAGTTTAATGAAATATTTTGATAGAGAAATGTAATTTTTTTCTTCATTTCATAAAAAATTATCGAGTTAGCTCTAAGTTATAATAACTTGACTAAGAAGTATAAATATGCTGAATATTTGTATTCCTAATAATAATAATAAAATTAAATCTTAAACTTGATCACTTCCCATTAGGAAGATTCAATTTTGTCTACAAAATATGTCATCGAGGAAAGTAGACACCAGCTCGCGAGCGCTATTATTCTCAACAATTCTTTCCAAAAATAATAATGTTTTGCAATTTTCGCCTGAATAAGCGGTATTTTCATAATGTTTATTCTAATGCACCTTAATAGTGTTACTATAATAAACAGCTTTGTCAGTAATTCTCAAGTAATAATATTCACACGCAAATCGCTATACTTTATTGATTATTAGGAAAATTGGTTAATAACAGTAACACTCGCGAGTTTGTGTCAAACTTTCTTGAAGCAAAATAACCAATGAAGTTGCTGCAGCATGGTTTCATAAAAAAAAATTATTTATTCCCAACGGAAAATGCTCGATTCTTTCATTTGTTTATAATCTTATTGGTAACAATACAAATATTTACTATTTTACTATTTCTTCAGTCATTTATCATAACTTGGGATTAATTTGAAATTTGCTTGATGGCATATAAAAAATTAAAAATAAAAATTGTCTATTAGAATATTTATAACTGTGGCAATTGTTAACTAATAGTTACTGAATATTTTAAATACTATCACTACGAGATCTTTAGTCATTTTTCATCAAAACTGAGTTCCTCATTGCGACTTATTACTGTATGAAAATATTGCTTTATATCAATTGTTTATAAGAATTGACCTAACCATAAAATGAAAAATTATTTTCCCCAAGGATGTCTGCAACAATTTTGATAAATAGCGACTTCTCCCAAGTCTTTTTTTTTGCATAAGAAAAAAATATTCGTAAAACCAATATTCGGCTCGAAATAAAATGTTAAAAATATGAGCAGGTTATCGAACGAAAGCTTATAGATTCTAGATTTCGGGAAAAATACGTCTGTAACGATAATTTGTCTATTATACCTTCAAATATTCGGTCAAAGATGTTGGACCTAGGAATTTGTATGTATTTTGACTTTTTAGGGGGACAAAATAATTCATCAATCACGGATACATTTATAAAGTATTACTCGAAGAATCCGAATCCGTCGTCAAATATTTTCTAGAATTATCATGCTATCAAATATATCAATATTATTCGCCTTGGAGATTGTTCAAAAAGTAAAGGAACATTTTTAAAGACTGAAAAATAGTTATATTTTCAAGTACTTCACCAAATAACGTAGATAGAAAAAGAAAAAATTTTCTTCTGTCGAGTAGAGGAAAATGATTTTTTGTAGAGAAATTAATATTATTTTTATAATAAGTCTTTTCCACAATATTCTTTAGCAGATTCCTCTACAGTAGATTTTCTTTAAATATAATCTTCTCCACTATATTCTGGTTCAGATCCTTCAATTTTCGTATTTTTAGTAATTTAGGAATTGATCTATTTTTATGGGATTATCTAAAAGTATAACAAATTTTTCGCCCTTACTTGACGAAAGTTTCTCTTCTCATTTTATTTACGTTATTCAGTGCAGTACTTGAAAATATGATTATTTTTCAGTCATGAAAAATTGTTCTTTACTTTCTAAAGGATCTCCAAGGCGGATGATATTGAAAAAAAGTAAAAAAAGGTCAACTTTGGAAGAATTTTTCCCAGCATTGAAAAAATTCTAGAAAATTTTTGACGACGGATTCGGATTCGTCATGTAAAACCGTATTATTATTTATGATTGATTAGACAATTGAATACTATTTTTCTCTCATAAAAAGTCAAAATAAATAAAAATTCCTGGTTTTAACAACTTTGACCGAAGATTTGATGATCGAATCGATAGATTATTGATACAGATGTATTTTTCCGAAATGCTGAATCTTATTAGCTTGCATTTGTTACTTCGCTCATATTTTTAAAATTATTTCAAATCGAGATATTTGATTCTTGCACACCTTCTTCCGAAATAGTACACAGTGCGGCGCCATACCGTATGATAGGGTGGTCCAAAAATGCATTAGAAAAATTTGTTTTCGAATTTTTATGCAACACGTCCGGAAATTTGTTAAAATCCAAAAAAGAATAAGCGCATTTCTTTTGTTGAAAAAAATATTAGTTAAAGGTGGCGCAAGCCCCATGAAGTTTGACACTCTCTTAGTTTGAACCAGTAAGAGTTTCACTATTTCAATCAATAGTCCTAGTTCTCACTGGTAAATCAGTGACTCTTCACATTTTCACTAAGGAATCAGTAAATGTTAGTAAAGGGTATGAAAAAGTTTCCACTGAATTGAATTAGTGGCATCAAAACCACTGGTTCTCTAGTGATTTATATCTACTGGTTCATTCAGTGGATTTTCATGAGCAATTACCAAGTCACTAGTCCAATTCAGTGAATAACCCACTGGTCAAATCAGTGACGTCTTTTTTTAATGGTGGAACTAGTGACATACATTCCACTGACCCAATCAGTGAATTTTCACTGATTCTCAGTGACTGACTTCTAGCTATTTCGATCAGTGAAATTTCACTGAAAACCAGTGAAATTCCACTGGTTCAAACTAAGAGAGCACGTATTCCCCATAAGAAAAAAGACGTTTTCGTAAAGTTTATTCAGAATTCTTGATATTAGATGAATCGAGTTCGAAATTCACCACCTTTCTACACAATTAGTCACAGAATTCGAATAAAATATTACTTTTCAATATCACCCCCATAGGTCTTTTCCATAGGGTTCCAAAAAACCTCCATAAGTGAAAAAATGGGTTTTTCGAGTTTTTTGCGCTACTTATGATTTTTTTGCGTTCTTTCCAACGCGGATTGTTTCAAATGCATGAAATACTACTTTATACTGATAATTACATGTTTATTTGAATTGTTCAAACAATTTATTATTGTTCTTAGCAACTGTCTCTTAGAAAAGGGTTAGCAAGTCAAGGTTTTTTCTGAATTTTTCATCTTATTTTCAACGTTTCAGTACAAGCGAGGTAATAATCAATTAAAGTTACAAAAATAGTTGTTTGAACAATTTGTTATTAATTGTAACAATATTCTCTTAGAACAATGCTACAAAGTTGCGGTTTTTTCTGAAATTTTTTACTTTTTAACACTTTTCAATAAGATTGAAGTAATAATGAATTCATTTAAAAAAATAATTGCATGAACAATTTTTTATTATTGCTAATAATCTTTTCTTTGCTTGATGATAGAAACTTGCGGTTTTTTCTGAAATTTTTTCCTTTTGCCCACTTTTCACTTGAAGTGAGTTAATTTTTAATTTCATTTAATAAAAATATTTGTTTCAATAAATTATTATTGTTTATAGCTATCTTCTCTCATATTAGTGCTTGAAATTTGCGGTTTTTTCTGACATGTTCAACTTTGCTTCACCTTTTTAGTTCTGAATAAATAGGAAAGAAACATAAGAGAGAATTATATGTTAAATAGTATTGTATTGTTTTGGGTAAATTTATTTTGTTCTTTTTCCAATTTTGAACAAAAATTATTTGAAACAAAAGAGCGGAATTCAATCAAAAATATAATAGTTGATGTAAAAAAACGAAATTTTTTTTTGAATATAAAACAATATATTCTAAACAACAATTGAACTAATTCAGTCCAATTCAATCTAATTGAATTTCATTCAAATTCCATACAGTGCAAAGTTAAACATTTCAGAAAAGAACTCAGCTCTCCAGCACTTATCTTAAAGAAAATGGTTATAAATAATAATAAATTGTTTGAATAAGCATGTTTGTTAACTTGCATCAATTATTACCTCATTAAGTGAAAAGTGGACAAAAAGCTTAAGAGTTTCGAAAAAACCGCAACTTTTAAGCACTAGTCTGAGAAAAGAAAGCTATGAACAATAGTAATTTGTCTAAACAATATTTTCTGTTGAATTGAATTGTATATTAACTCACTCCAAGTGAAAAGTTGGCGAAAAGTTAAAAATTTCACGAGAAAACCGCAAGTTTTTATCATTAAGCGAATAAAATATTATTAGCATTAATAATAAATTATATAAACAATTATTTTTCTAACATGAATTAATTATCACTTTATTCTAATTGAAATGTGATAAAAAGTTAAAAATTTCAGGAAAAACTGCAACTATGTAGTATTAATCTAGAAAAAGATAGCTTTGAACATTTGAAACTGATTTTAACAATTATTTTTTTAAAATTAATTCAAATAATTACATACATACATAATTACATGTGGACTTCGTCTGAAACGTTGAAAATTATTTGAAAAATTCAGAAAAAACTTTGACTTTCTAACCTTTTTCTAAGAGGAAGTTGCTAAAAACAATAATAAATTCTTTAGACTCTCTAGCACTTATCTGAAAGAAAATCGGTATAAACAATAATGAATTGTTTAAAAAAGCATGATTGGTAACTCGCAATTATTATTACTTTACTAAGTGAAAAGTGGACAAAGAGCTTAAGAGTTTGGAGAAACCCGCATTTTTTCGGCACAGATGTAAGAGAAAAAAACCGTGAACAATAATATTTTGTTTCAACAATTATTTTTGTTAAATTAAATGAGATATCAGCTCACTTCAAGTGGAAAGTGGGCAAAAAGTTGAAAATTTTAGGAAAAAAATGGAACTGTGTAGTATTAATCTAGACGAAAATAGCTATAAACATTTACAATTTGTATAAACCATTATTTTTGTTAAACTAGATGAAACGATTACATACTTTGAGTGGAAAATGAACAAAAAGTTTAAAACTTCAGAAAAAAACGCTACATTGTACCATTATTCTGAAAGAATTTTGTTATAACGAATTAAAAATGGTTAAAACTATTATTTTCGCAACTTCAATTGATTATTACCTCGCTTTAACTGAAGCGTTGGAAGAAAGTTGAAAGATTCAGAAAAAAAAACTTGACTTTCTAACCCTTTTCTAAGAGAAACTTGTTCAAAACGATTATAAATTGTTTGAACTTTCTAGCACTCATCTGAGAGAAAATTGTTTTAAACAATAATAAATTGTTTAAAAAAGCATGATTGTTAACTCGCATGAATTATTATCTCACTAAGTGAAAAGTGGACAAAAAGCTTAAGAGTTTAGAGAAAACTGCATTTCTTGGCTTTGATGTAAGAGAAAAAAATCATAAATAATAATAATTTGTTTCAACAATAATTTTTGTTAAATTGAATGAGTTATCAGCTCACTTTAAGTGAAAAGTGGGCAAAAAGTTAAGAATTTCAGAATAAACCGCAAGTTTCTATCATTAAGCACAGAAAATATTATTATTATGATAATACATTGTTTAAACAATTTTTTCACATGAATCATCTATTACTTTAATCCAACTGAAAAGTGATAAAAAGTTAAAAATTTCAGGAAGAAAACCGGAACTATGTAATCTTAATCTAGAAGAAAATAGCTATAAACATTTACAATTTGTTCAAACCATTATTTTTGCTAATTTAAATGAAACAATTACTTACTTTGAGTGGAAAATGGACAAAAAGTTGAAAATCTTAGAAAAAAATTCAACTTTGTGCCATCATTCTAAGAGAATTTTGTTGTGATGAATTCAAAATTGTTAAAACAATTATTTTTTCAACTTTAATTGATTATTACCTCGCTTTAACTGAAACGTTGAAAATAAGTTGAAAAAATCAGGAAAAACCTTGACTTTCTAGCCCTTTTGTAAGAGAAAGTTGCTCAAAACAATAATGAATTGTTTGAACTTCCTAGCACTCATCTAAGATAAAATGGTTTTAAACAATAATAAATTGTTTAAAAAAGCATGATTGTTAAGGCGCATTAATTATTACCTCACTAAGTGAAAAGTGAACAAAAAGCTCAAGAGTTTAGAGAAAACCGCATTTTTTGGCACTGATGTAAGAGAAAAAAATCATAAACAATCATAACTTGTTTCAACAATTATTTTTGTTAAATTGAATGAGATATCAGCTGACTTCAAGTGAAAAGTGTGCAAAAAGTTAAAAATTCGGAAAAAACAGCAAGTTTCTATCATTAATCAAAGAAATTATTAATATCAAAGATAATAAATTGTTCAAACAATTTTTTACATGAAATATTTATTACTTCAATCTAATTGAAAAGTGATGAATAGTTACAAATTTCAGGAAAAAAAACCGCAACTATGTAGTTTTAATCTAGAAGAAAATTGCTATAAACATTTACAAGTTGTTCAAACCATTATTTTTGCTAATTTAAATTAAACAATTACTTACTTTGAGTGGAAAATGGACAGAAAGTTGAAAATCTTAGAAAAAAATTCAACTTTGTACCATCATTCTAAGAGAATTTTGTTGTGATAAATTCAAAATTGTTAAAACAATTATTTTTTCAACTTTAATTGATTATTACCTCGCTTTAACTGAAACGTTGAAAATAAGTTGAAAAAATCAGGAAAAACCTTGACTTTCTAGCCCTTTTGTAAGAGAAAGTTGCTCAAAACAATAATGAATTGTTTGAACTTCCTAGCACTCATCTAAGATAAAATGGTTTTAAACAATAATAAATTGTTTAAAAAAGCATGATTGTTAAGGCGCATTAATTATTACCTCACTAAGTGAAAAGTGAACAAAAAGCTCAAGAGTTTAGAGAAAACCGCATTTTTTGGCACTGATGTAAGAGAAAAAAATCATAAACAATCATAACTTGTTTCAACAATTATTTTTGTTAAATTGAATGAGATATCAGCTGACTTCAAGTGAAAAGTGTGCAAAAAGTTAAAAATTCGGAAAAAACAGCAAGTTTCTATCATTAATCAAAGAAATTATTAATATCAAAGATAATAAATTGTTCAAACAATTTTTTACATGAAATATTTATTACTTCAATCTAATTGAAAAGTGATGAATAGTTACAAATTTCAGGAAAAAACCGCAACTATGTAGTTTTAATCTAGAAGAAAATAGCTGTTAACATTTACAATTTGGTTAAACCATTATTTTTGGTAAACTAAATGAAACAATTACTTACTTTGAGTGGAAAATGGACAAAAAGTTGAAAATTTCAGAAAAAAACGCAACTTTGTAGCATTATTCTAAGAGAATTTTGTTATAATAATAAAAATTGTTTAAGCAATCATTTTTGTTAACTTTAATTGATTGTTACCTCGTTTCAACTGAAACGTTGAAAATAAGTTGATAAATTCAGAAAAAAACTTGACTCTCTAACCCTTCTCTAAGAGGAAGTTGCTAAAAACAATAATAAATTGTTTAAGCAATTTAAATAAACATCTAATTATCAGTGTAAAGTAGTATTTCATGTATTTGAAACAATCTTATCATACTTATGGGGGGTTTTTGGGACCCTATAAAACAGACTTATGGGGTCGACATTTAAAAAGCAATATTTTATTCGCATTCTTTGACTAATTATTAAGGGAAATGGCGAATGTCGAACTTGATTCACCCACTATTGAGAATCCTGAATAAAATTTACGAAAACGTTTTTTTTTTTCCAATGGGAAATATGGGTTAAACTTCATGGGGCTTGCGCTACCTCTAAATATTGTTTACAGAAGAAACAAAAAAATGCGTTTATTTTTTTGTGGATTCGAACAAATTTCCGGGCGTTTGCATGGAAAATCGAAAAAAATTTCTGGACCACCCTAATGTATAATCAAGCCTGCTAAGGATAAAGTGACTTCCTGAGGATCACAAGACAGCCCGATGTGAAACAATCAACAACATAAACACCACACCACTCTCCTCACATTCTCTCTCTTGTCCCCAATAATTTCTTCTCTTCAATCACCTCAATGTCTCATTTTAATCGGTCGGTAATCACACAAGTGCATACTACGTAGTCGAATGTGGGTATGTAACTTGCATCCACCTACCCCTTCTTCATTCAACCGCTCTCGTCGAAAGTGGGTTACGAACATACGAACAATCATCATGCCTATCAGACTCCCTCGTGCTCTCCCGCAGTACGAGGGTTACTGACACGGTCAGCCCAACCTTCGAGGATGCGCGGGCACTTTGAATCCACGAAGGGAGGGCGAATCGCAGGCTGTCACGGACTCGACTCTTCAAATATAGAACTGGACAACGTGTCATCGTCATGCATGCCCTCTAACGTCAAAACACCACTTTCTCCGATTCTCTAATGTTTTCTTTCCTTTTGTTATCTAACCTGTGGATGGTAGGTGACCGGATTGGGCCTCAGGAGTTCGTTCTCGCCGAGGAAAACTGCAGGTGTCATGGAGCCAGTGTTGACGAGATTTCTAGGATTCATCGGAATCTCTTGCGACCTCCTAGCTCCTCCACTGGAAGGTCCCATCGTGATCGGGGCCCCAGCCATGCCGAGGATTAGCCGCACCCTGACTCACTGACCCTATCGATCTGACCCTATCCTTCCTCTTCTCCAAGGACTTTTTATCAAAGTCCTCAGAAGGCCCCGGGGCCTCAGGGCTGCGAAACGGTCCAACCTGGACCCATGGTGCACTGGGTCGACACTTCCACCTGTCACCAACTATGAGATTTTGGCACTGACGTATCCCGGATTCACCGAGGGTTGGCTGATGTGGAACCCGAGGGACGGACACACACTCGCTGGAGTAGGAACCGGAATCGCGAGTTTCGCGGGACGTCGACAACGTCGAGGAGAGGACGTGACGGTTCGTGACGACGGATGAGGACGATGATGATGAAGACGACAACAGGAGAGCACCGGGTGACGGGCGGCGTCCACACCGCCGCGACGCCTACGCTCTCTCCCTCTCTTGAGATGCTAGTGTAACCCGAGAATGCGCCACCGTCGTTTCGTTTCATCAGAGATGATCCTTTCGGGAGACGAGCAGGCGCAAGAGGGACGATGGACCAGCAGTGGTTGTTATGGGAACGGCTGTGGGTCATTCCGATAAAGGCGGGCTTGATTTTGGAGATGCGGAGTGATTTTATTGGAATTTTGGAAAATTGCGGTAAATGGTATATTTAGATGGAAGATAAAATAATTGGTGTTGTTCTTCTTTTTACATTTGGTTATTAAGGAGGGGTTGATTACTGTTGAAAAGTGATTTAGAATCTTTCGTCAAACCAAAAATAAAAAATTTTCGTACCTAAAATCTGACGCATGGATTCAATGCATTTGGATGCAAAAAATTGTAAAAAAAGTTTCATTCCCCTAGCGGTCGAGGAAAGAAGTCAATTTCAACCCCTGAGTATCAAAAATAGATTAAAAATTCTAAAATGAAATCTGCAACTCCTGGAAATTAGAAATGAAAACCAAGAATCTTACGACTAAATTTGGACAACCACCTTCGAATATACCTATTATTAAAAAAAACGTAAAGGAAACAAGAGAAATCTTAAACATGGATTATGTAGATTTTGATAGTAAATAATTGCAAAAAAAAGTTGTAACCTTCTACCTGCTAGGGAAGAATGTTAATATCAACCCCCAAAAATCTCAAAAATCGGAAAAAAATCCGAATACGTTTTCAAAGCTTATCACCTGAAATCTCGAACACGGAAATTGTTGATTTTTATGCTTGATAACTGTGAAAACCGTTTCATCCTCCTAGCTAACGGGGAAAACAGAGGATTTCAACCCCTTAGTATCAAAAATCGACCAAGAATTCCAAACTGTTTCCAGAGCTTCTTACAAAAAATCTTGAACATCGATTTTGTAGATTTTAATAGTGAATAATTACAAAATAAAGTTTCAAGCCCTATCTGCTGGGGATGGCTGTCATTTTCAACCCCCGAGAACTCAAAAATCAATAAGAAAATTCTAAAACGTGTTCAAAGCTTCTCACATGAAATCTTGAATACGAACTTTATAGATTTTGATGGTAAAAAACTGTAAAAACAGTTTCATCCCCCTAGCTGCCCGGGAAAGCACTCAATTTCAACCCCTAAGTATCAAGAATCGATTGGAAATTCTAAAATGTTTTTAGAGCTTCTTACATAAAGTCTGAAACATGGATATTACAGATTTTGATAGTGAATAATAAAAAAAAAAGGTTTAACCCCCTACCTGCTGGAGAAGGCTGTCGTTTTCAACCCCCAAGAACTCAAAATTCAATAAGAAAATTCTAAAACGTGTTGAAAGCTTCTTACCTGGAATCTTGAACACGAAAATTTTAGGTTTTGATGGTAAATAACTGTAAAATCAGTTTCATCCCCCTAGCTTCTGGGGGAAATTACTCAATTTCAACCCCTAAGTATAAGAAATCTATTAAGAATTCTAAAATGTTTTCAGAGCTTCTTACATAAATTCTCCAACGTAAATTTTGTAGATTTTCATAGTTAATAATTAAAAAAAAAGTTTCAATCCCCTTTCTACTGTGGAAGGCTGTTACTTTCAACCCCCAAGAATGTCAAAAATCGTTAAAAAAATTCTAAATCGTGTTCGAAGCCACTTACCTGAAATTTTTAACACGAATATTGTAGATTGGGATGGTGATTACATGTAAAATCAGTTTTATCCCCCTAGTTTCTGCGGGAAATTACTCAATTTCAACCCCTAAGTATAAGAAATCGATCAAGAATTCTAAAATGTTTTTAGAGCTTCTTACATAAACTCTCAAACGTGGATTTTGTAGATTCTCATAGCGAATAATTGAAAAAAAAAGTTTCAATCCCCTTTCTGCTGTGAAAGGCTGTTACTTTCAACCCCCAAGAATGTCAAAAATCGTTAAAAAAATTCATATCGTGTTCGAAGCTACTACCCTGAAATTTTTAACACGAATATTGTAGATTTTGATGGTGATTACCTGTAAAAATAGTTTCATCCCCCTAGCTGCCGGGGAAATTACTCAATCTCAACTCCTAAGCATAAGAAATCAATTAGGAATTCTAAAATGTTTTCAGAGTTTCTTGCATAAACTCTCAAAGGTGGATTTCCTAGATTTTCATAGTAAGTAATTGAAGAAAAAAGTTTCAACCCCCTGTCTGCTGAGGAAGGCTGTCACTTTCAACCCCCAAGAATCTCAAAAATAGTTTGAAAAATTATAAATCGTGTTCAAAGCTACTTACCTGAAATTTTGAACACGAATATTGTAGATTGTGATGGTGATTACCTGTAAAAATAGTTTCATCCCCCTACCTGCCGGGGAAAGTATTCAATTCCAACCCCTAGATATCAAAAATCGATTAAGAATTCTAAAATGTTTTCAGGAGTTACATAAAATCTCAAACATGGATTTTGTAGATTCTGATAGTGAATAATTTCAAAAAAAGTTTCATCCCCTTATTTGCTTGGGAAGGCAGTTACTTTCAACCCCCAAGAATGTCAAAAATCGTTAAAAAAATTCTAAATCGTGTTCAAAGCCTAAAATTTTGAACCTAAAATTTTGAACACGAATATCGAAGATTGTGATGGTGAATAACTGTAAAAATAGTTTCATCCCCCTAGCTGCCAGGGGAATTACTCAATTTCAATCTCTGAAATATCCTGAGATCCCTAAAAAAATTTGAAATCTCTAAATATTTCTCGAAATCTCCTTTGAATCTTCAAATCATTCAAGATTTTTTCGAAGTGTACTGGAATATCCTGGAATACTTTGAAGTCTTTTATAATCTCCTAATAAAAACCTTTTGTAATTGTTCAGAGTTGTTTGTGATCCCAGGAAAAGAAAATCTTGTATGAAAATCTGAAATCTGGAAAGAAATCTTTGCAGATCTCTCAAAATAGAGTAAAATATTTCGAAATTTTTTAATTTTTACGAAAACTCCGTAAATCTTCTAAAATCCTGTTCCTCTTGATAGATATTCCGAAAAACAGTAGAGCAGCCTCAATTCTTCAGAATCTTTTGAAATCTTATGATATTGAAAACCTCCGAAGTCTTTAAGAACCGTTTGGAACCTTTGAAATCTCCTAAACTTTTCTGAAATATTTTTTATCTTCATGGATCGATTGGATTATCCTGGACTCCTTGAAATTCTTTTGGATCTCCCAAAAGATACGTGAATCCCTTGGAATTTTCTAATTATCTTAATACCCTTAGAAATCTTTTCAACTCTCTTGAAATCTCTTAAAATCGATTAGAAACTTCTAAAATTGTTCAAAATCAATGGAATTTTTTATAATCTCTGGGGAAAGCTTAGAATCTTTTGAAGTAATTTAAATTCTTTGAAATCTTTGATATTTCCTAAAATTCTCTGAAACCTTTGGAATATTAATAAATGTCTTGAAATCCTCTGGAATCTTTTGAGATTCCTGAAATTTCTGAAAATTGTTCAAATCTTTCGAAATCCCCTTGCCTTGCTCGAAATCTTTTGGAGTTTTTCAAAACTTTCGGAATCTTCTGGAATCCTTTATAGTTGATAATATCTCTAAATTGCTTGGAATCTTTTGAATTCTTTTAGATCGCTTGAAAAATACTCAAATTCCATAAGAAATATTTATAAGAAATATTTGAAATTCTTTGAAATCTTTCAAAATCTGCTGAAATTCTTTCGAATCTTCTCTAGAATGTTCAGAAATCCATTTAAAACTCTTGAAATATTTTGAAATTTGTTGAAATCTCCTCAGAACAATAAAATCTTCCAAAAGTGTTTGAAACCTTTAAAATTTTTCGAAATCTCTTGAAATATTTTCAGATCTCTCGAAATAGAGTAAAATATTTCGAAATTTTTTAATTTTTACGAAAACTCCGTAAATCTCCTAAAATCCTGTTCATCTTGATAGATATGTCGAAAGATACTAGAGCATCTTCAATCCTTCAGAATCTTTTGGAATCTTATAAGATTGAAAACCTCCGGAGTCTTTGAAAACCTTTTGGAACTTTTGAAATCTTCTAAACTCTTCTGAAATATTTTGGAATCTTCATGGATCGATTGGAATATCCTGGAATCCTTGAGATTCTTTTGGATCTCTCAAAAGATACGTGTCCCTTGGAATTTTTAAAATCTCCTAATACCTGTGGAAACCTTCTGAAATCCCTTGAAACCTGTTCAAATATTTCTCTTCAAAATATTCAGAAATCTATTGAAATTTTCTGAAATTTCTCAATGTCTCCTCTCAGAACGATCAAATCTTCCGAAAGCGTTTGAAACCTTCAAAATCTTTTGAAATCTTTCTAGATCTCTTAAAATATCCTCAATTACCTTTTAATTCGTTGGGATCTTCTGAGATCTTTTTATTTCTCATAAAATATTCTAAAATCTCATTAAATAGCTTGAAACGTTTCAAAATCGTTCGAAATTTTCCGAATCTTATTAGGTCCCTCAAAATATATTAACATACACTGAAATCTTCTAAATCCTTAGGATTCCCTGGAAATCTTCCAAAATTCTTTTCTTTTCTGGAGATCTCTTGAAAGATACTAAAACATCCTTCATCTTTTGCAATGTTTCAAAATCTCTTAAAATATTTCAAAATTTTCCAAATCCCTCAAAATCTCCTTATATTTATCAGGAATCTTTTTAAATTGTTAAAAATCTTTAAAAGCTTTCGTAATTCTTCAAAATTGATAGGATTCTCCTAACAATGCTCTAAATATCTCAGATTGTTGAAAATATATTCGAATGCTATAAATTCTCCGAAATTTTCAGGAACCTTCCGAAATCTCCCGAAATCCCTAAAAAAATTTGAAATCTGTGAAAATTTCTCGAAATCTCATTTAAATCTTCAAATCAATCAAGATTTTTTCAAACTGTACTGAAATATCCTGAAATACTTTAAAGTATCCTGCAATCTCTTAAAATTTCTGCAAATATTCAGAAATCGTTCAAAGCCTCTGAAATCTTAAGTAACCCCTATATATCTATGAAAATCTCTTCAAATCGCTTGAAATCTCCTGAAGTTGTTTGAAACCTCTAGAAACTCCTCAAGTAGCTCCAAACCTTTTGTAATTGTTTGAAGTGGTTTGTGATCTCATAAAATCTCTTTAAATCTTTTCAGTTCTCCCAAAATAGAGTAAAACATTTCGGAATCTTTGAATTATTCCGAAAACTCTGTAAATCTTCTAAAATCCTGTTCATCTTTATAGATAGTCCGAAAGATACAAGAGCATCCTCAATCCTATAGAATCTTCTGGAATCTCATAAAATTGAAAACCTCCGAAGTCTTTGAAAACCGGTTTGAAAAACGTTTGGAACCTTTGAAATCTCCTAAACTTTTCTGAAATATCTAAGAATCTTCATGGATCAAAGGAATATCCTGAAATCCTTGAAATTCTCTTGGATCTCTCAAAAGAAACGGGAATCCCTTGGATTTTTTTGAATCTCTCAATTCCCTGAAAAATCTTTTCAAATCTCTTGAAATCTCTTTAAATCGATCATGAACTTCTGAAATTTTTATAAATCCATGGAATCTTCTATAATCTTTGGGGAATACTAAGAATCTTTGGTATCTCTTCAAATTCTCTGAAACCTTTGGAATATCAATGAATGTCTTGAAACCCTCTAGAATCTTTTGAAATTCCTGATATTTATAAAAATTTTTCAAATCTTCTGAAATCTCTTTGCATCGCTCGAAATCTTTCGGAGTTTTTCAAAACTGTCGAATTATGGTAGTTGAAAATATCTCTAAATTGCTTGAAATCTTTTGAATTTTTTTAGATCGCTTTAAATATACTCAAATCCCATAAAATCTCCCATAATTCTTTTCATCCTCCTGGATCTCTCGGAAGATACTTAAATATTTTGAAATCCGTCGGAACCTTTTTTAATCTTTCGAAATCTTCCGATATAACTGTAAATATTCTGATGTCGTTAGAAATATTTGGATTTCTTTGAAATCTTTTGAAATCCGCTAAAATTCTTTTGAATTTTCTTTGGAATTGTCAGAAAACTATTAAAATCTCTTAAAATATTTTAAAATTTCGTGAAACCTCCTCAGAAAAATACAATCTTCCAAAACTGTTTGAAACCTTCAAAATCTTTCGAAATCTTTTGTAATCTTTCTAGGTCTCTCAGAATTTCCTCAATCATCTTTTTACTCATTGGAACCTTGTTAAAACTTTTGAAATCTCATGAAATATCCTGGAATACCTTCAAATCTTTTGATATCGTTGGAAAGCTTTGCAATCTTCAAAGTCTTCTGAAGTCAGTTGAATTTTTTTAGACCTTTTGGAATATCCTGAATTCTCTTGAAATATCACAAAACTTTTCAAAATCATCTGAAAGCTCCTGAAATCGCGTGATATCTTCTGAAGTCGTTCAAAACCTTTCCGATTTCCCGAAATTTTCCGAAACTGTTTGAATTTTCTGGAAATCAATCAAAATTTTGAAATCTTTGTAATGTCCTAAAACTACTTAAAATCTCTTGAAATCTCTTTACATATACCGAATCATCTGACAATCTCTTACAATGTCTATAAAGTTTTTAGTATCCTGTGAAATCTTCCGGAATGTTCTGGAATATACATTTTCAGATCGCTTGAAATATTAAAAATCTCTTGATATATCTTCACATCTTGAAGAAACCTTCTTGAATCTTTCAGACCTTGGGAATCCTCCAAATATCTTTTGAAATTCCTGAAATTTCTGAAAATTTTTCAAATCTTTCAAAATCTTCTTGCATCGCTCGAAATATTTTGGAGTTTTTCAAAACTTCCGAAATCTTCTAAAATCCCTTAAGGTAGTTGAAAATATCTCTGAAATGCTTGAAATCTTTTAGAATTTTTTAGGTCGCTTGAAATACACTCAAATCCCATAAAATCTCACATAATTCTTTTCATCTTCCTAGAACTCTCAGAAGATACCTAAATATTTTGAAATACTTGAAATCTTTTAAAATTTCTTGAAATCTACTGAGAACAATACAATCTTCCAAAAGTGTTCGAAACCTCAAAGTCTTTTGAAATCTTCCTAGATCTCTTAGAAGATCCTAACTTACTTTTTAATTCGTTAGGATCTTCTGAAATCTTTCGAAAAATCATGGAATATTCTAGATTAGCTTGAAATCTTCAGAGACCGTGTAAAGTCTTTGCATTTTTCCGGAATATCCTGGAATAGCTTCAAATCATCTGATATCGTTGGAAAGCTTTGCGAACTTTAAAGTCTTCTGAAGTCAGTTGAAATTTTTTGAGACCTTTTGGAATATCCTGAATTCTCTTGAAATATAAGCAAACTTTTCAAAATTTCCTGTAAGTTCCTGAAATCGCTTGATATCTTCTAGAGTCGTTCGAAGCCTTTGTGATTTCCTGAAAACTCGCAAAATTATTTGAATTTTCTTGAACTCAATCGAAATTCTCGAAATCTTTCTAATCTTCTAAAATCACCTGAAATCTCTTAAGATCTTTTTACATAATGTCTATAAAGCTTGAGGTATCCTGTGAAATCTTTCGGAATGTTCTGGAATATATTTTTTCAGATCCCCTTCAAACCTTTTGAAATAATTCGAAATCGGTAGGAATGATCCTGAAGCGTTGGAAACATTGCAAAATCTCTTTTTGAACTTAGGATCCTTCGAAACATTCTGGAATATCTTGAGATTTCCAGAAATCTTTTGAAATCCTTCGGGATCTTTCGAAACCCCCTCAGAAATCATGAAAAACACTGGGAATATTTTCAGATCTCTTGAAAATCATGTAAATCTCGAAATTTGGTGTACTTTTGAAAGTCGAGTAATCGACCCCTCGGTTCTTACTCCGAATATTTGTCTCGATTCGATCCTGGCATAATTTCTGCTTCATTATTTATTTGGATAATCAGAAAAGGGGTTCTGCACTTGGGAAATTTCGCAACTTTGATAATTCGTTAAAATTAATATAAGAAACAAACAAAACTCTAAAATACGTAGATTAGTAATATACATGTCAAATATTTAATAATTCTATTGAGAGAATTCAACGGCCGCCAATGATAAGGTTCTATTGGGTTCTATCTCAGCCATCAAAGCAACAAGGTTATATCTTTATCAAAATTCAAAAAGGTACTATCTCGTCGGCTAATCCAAAACGGTTGTATCTCGGCGGCCAATGCAAAAAGGTTCTGTTTCGGCGCCCGATGCAAAAAGGTTCTATCTCAGCGTTCCGGGCAACAAGGTTCTATCTGAGACGGCTCAGATAGAACATTGTTGCACGGAACATTTTTGCTTTGGCCGCCGAGATAGAACCTTTTTGAATTGGCCGACGAGATAGTACTTTTTTGAATTCAGCTGAAGATAGATCCTTGTTGCTATGATCGCTGAGATAGAACCTTATTGTTAGCGGCCGTCGAAACAATAATGACAAAATACATTAATTGGCTACGAGAGCAAAATGATTAGCGTTAGACAATGATTGAATTATTTGCCTATAATTTATGGTGAAATACAGTCACTGGCCAAATCGTCTTATAGATTTCTGATTTCAAAAGTCCAATGATTAGCCTCTTAATGGCTTTATGATTGGCCCAGAAAAAAATTGTTTTTGGACATTGTTTCTACGCATTATTTTTTAGGCAAAGTATGAGCAAAAGATATCTGAATATTGGCGGTTTCCGTAATCAAAAATATTGAATTTATATTTGTTGCAATAACTATATGATACATTACATTTTGTTCAAAAACAAATGATTTTTAACGAAGATCCTTTGATACTGTTTCCAAATCCGGCTGCTTAGGAGTTTCTGATAACAGAATTCAATAATCAGAAAGATAATTGTTCATTTCCATGAATATCATATTTTCATTCATATAAAATGTTCTTTGATGTTATTCACAGCAAGTTCTTAATACCAGACAAAATGAATTTCTATAAGAAAATATTAAAATTAGCATGAATTAGGTGTATGTATTTTTTATTAAAAAAGTGGAACTCAGTTCAAAATAATAATGTATGTCAAAAAATGAACTTTTCTTTCCCATTTATTTTCTCACCCTTGTAGGAAGAGCAATATGCTAGGGGTGATATTCAAATTTGAGGGTAAATTTTTTGTAGCTTTGTTGAACTATTGCAGTTTGAAACCCAGAATTTCGATAATTAAACAAGGAAAATTGAACCATAAAATACTATACCTTCGGGGCATAACTCATTACCCAATAAAAAAAATCAAGAATATAATCAAAAAATATAAAATTCCCTAGAGGATTTCTCCTTTGAGAAATGAGATAGTCGATAAAGTAGATAGCGGAACAGGGAGACTGTTTTCCGAAGGGGTTTGCCGACTGAGGGATGATGTTTTTCTGATTCGGACACTTATCTGAAAAGCGCTCTTTTGGTAGGTTTACCTACTTGGGTAAAACAGGAGGCTGGAAAGTTTTTTATCATCTGTATTTTCATGTTATCGGCCTGGCGGAGTGAAATTGATTACGCATGTGGTGATAAAAGGGGTAGAGGATTTCAGTCGAATCTTGTGTGATAAGGACGTGGCTAAGTACTGATGCAAGCTTATGGAAAATGTTTAAAAAACAATTATAAGTAAACATTGAGCGATTTAATTCATTTTCTCGCACTTGCAAAGTAAAATTATAATCTCAGAATGGAAAAAAAGTCAATCAATACTAACCTTAGTGTAAAAACCAAGAAACAAATCAAGATAGAACACCTGCTCATCTTTCTAATTCTTATTAAAAAAAAAAAATTCTTGAAATATCTGACTTAATAAACAAATTATTGGTCAAAGAAAAGTAGTATAAAAATAATATAGATTATTAGAAAATATATTCACAAAAATACTAGGCAATAATATTTAGAATAATAATATTTTTCGATATACTTTTCGTCACTGTAGATGTATGAATTATATGTGTAGTAGGGTAGTCCAAAATTTTTTTTTTTTCGAACTTATATGCAAAACGCCCAGAAATTTATTCGAATCCACAAAAAAATAACTGCAATTTTATTCAGAATTCTCAATAATAGGTGAATCGAGTTCGAAATCCACCATTCCTCTTCGAAATTAGTCACAGAATGCGAATAAAATATTACTTTTCGAATATCACCCCCATAAGTGAAAAAATGGGGTTTTCGAGTTTTTGGCGCTAATTGTGATTGTTTTGAGGTTTTTTTTTAACGCAAGTTGTTTTCAATATATGAAATAGTACTTTATACTGATAATTAGATGTTTAATAATATTGTTTAAACAGTTTAATATTGTTTTTAGAAACTTTCTCTTAGAAGAGGATTAGAAAGTCAAGATTTTCTGAATCTTTTAGCCTATTTTCAACATGTCAGCTGAAGTGAGGTAATAATATATTAGAGTAACAAAAATAATTGTTTAAACAATTTGGTATGGATTATAACAATATTCTCCTAAAATATTACTACAAAGATGCGGTTTTTCCTGAAATTTTCAGCTTTTTATACACTTTTTACCTAAGGTCAGTAATTATTTTATTTAATTTAGCAAAAATGATTGTTTAAACAATTTATCATCATTGCTCATGATATTCTCTTTGCCTAATGATAGAAACTTGCGATTTTTTCTGAAATTTGAACTTTTTGCCCACTTTTCACTTGAAATGAGTTAATATCTAATGTAATGTAACAAAAATAATTGTTTAAACAAAGTATTATTGTTTATGGCTCTCTTCTCCTACATTTGTGCTAAAAAGTTGCGGTTTTTCCACACTCTCAAACTTTTTGTCCACTTTTCACTTAGTGAGGTAATAATTAATGTGAGTTAACGAACATGCTTATTTAAACAATTTATTATTGGTCATATCTATTTTCTCTTAGATAAATGCTAGAAAGTTGTTTTTTTTCTGAATGTTTTAACTTCGCACTGAATGTAATTTGAATGAAATTCAATTAGATTGAATTAGATTGAATTGTTTTAATTGATGTTTAAGTCAGATTGTTTTATTTAAAATAATTTTTTTTTTTAATATCAACCATTATATTTTTTATTGGAAATTTACATTTTTAGGTCGAAAATTTTACTTTTTGGTTGAAAGTTGAACTACTTTCTCAAAAATTCAGTTCTTGCGTTAAAGATCCATGATTTTAGTAGGATATTCGAAATTCAAATTTCACTCAACGAATTTAGCTTTTTTGTTTCAACTAGACGGAAAAATAAGTTATCGAATTTTTCATTGACTGTCAACTGCTTTTGGATAGGATGAAAAGTTCATGAAATTTTCATGAACTACTTATAAAATCTTGTGGACTGTTCATTGGAATTTTCTTGAACTTTGCAAAGGAAATGAAAAAACCAGTCAAGGTTCAAGAAAATTCAATAAACTGTGCACGAGATTGTGGAAAAAGTTAAATACAGTTTCGCGAACTTGTCTGCACATCCAAAGTGGTTGACAGTTAACGAACATTTCGATAACTTATTTTTTCCGTGATAATTTTTTTCAACATTGGGGAAAGAATAAAAATAATTTACTTGAAACAGCATAATACTATTTAAAATATGATTCTTTCTAATACTTATTCATTATTTGTTCACAACTAAAAAGGTAAAGCAAAATTAAATTTTCAAAAAAAACTGCAACTTCTTAGCCCTAATATAAGAGAAGAAAGCCAAAATTAAAAATAATTTGTTCAACAATTATTTCTGGTCAATTAAATGAGATATTGACTCATTTCAAGTGAAAAGTGGGCAGAAA
The DNA here is from genome assembly GCA_011762715.2 of Neuroterus valhalla. NCBI lineage: Eukaryota > Metazoa > Arthropoda > Insecta > Hymenoptera > Cynipidae > Neuroterus > Neuroterus valhalla. The sequence continues at coordinate 3,145 of WSXT02217424.1, read as the reverse complement.
GCTGAAAATTTCAGAAGAAACCGCAACTATGTAGTATTAATCTAGAAGAAGATATCTATAAACATTCACAATTTGTTTAAATAATTATTTTTGCTAACTCTAACTGATTATATTCCTTGCTTTACTGAAACGTTGAGAATAAGTTGAAAATTTCGGAAAAAGTCTTGACTTTCTAACCCTTTTCTAAGAGGAAGTTGCTGAAAACAATAACAAATTGTTCAAAAACTGTTCAAACAATCTGCGCTGAAAAAACCGCAAAAAAATTATGATTAGCGCCAAAAACTCGAAAAACCCATTTTTTCACTTATGGGGGTTTCTTGGGACCCTATTAAGCAAACTTATGGGAAATAGGTGTTAAACTCCATGGGGCTTGCGCCACCTCTAAATATTATTTTTTTTCGAAAAAAATGCTTTTATTTTTTTGTGAATTTGAACAAATTTTTGGACGTTTTGCATGAAAATTAAAAAAAAATGGTCTAATTCAGTTTTGGACAACCCTAATGTGTAATCATTGTTAAAAGGGAATGAGAGCTTGAGGCCATGTTAAACTTACCCGATTCCTACCTTACCGACATCTTTTTTTTTGCAACAACTCACGTCTACACCGAAATAGATATCGAGTTGATATTTTGGGAAAAGCCTTAGAAAACAGTAAACTACGTTTGTGTACAACATTTTGTTCAAAATTTTCACAAAAAAAAAATTTTGCTAATTTTTTTTCAAAATTTTGAACCAAATGTTATATACAATTGAAGTTTATTTTTTTCTAAGGCTTTCCCCAAAAAATCATCTCGATATCTATTTCGGTGCGGACGTGAGTTGTTGCAAAAAAAAATCGATAATGTGGGTCACTTGACCCATGTTTAACATGCCCTTAATACGTTTAAGAATATCATGGTGTTTGTAGTAATCAGAATAAATCGAATGAGAGTATAATAAATAATTGAAATGGTAAAATCTTCTAATTAAAACCTATTATTTCTCAAAAGTCGCTTATATAATATTTTATAATAATTTGAGAACTACATTTCAAGAATGGAGGATTCTCATTTCCCTTAACTAATTGTGAAAGGTCTTAAGTGTAAAAGTAAACTCAAACTTCTCTGTTAATTCTGAGGTTCAACTCGATTTTGTGTTTAAATTTGTATTTGGAGAAAACTTGACAAAGATGGTAAACCAACTTCACGAAATTTATACGGTCAGGTCGTCCTCTTGAATATATATTTTGTTCTCGACTCCTAGACACACATTTACATGAAATTTGCAAGTCTTGTGAATCGAAACTTTGAGAATCGCCTTAGCCAGTTTAAGAACAAGTACAAAATATATCATGTCCTCTTGCCAGGAAACACACTTGACAAAGATCAAATGTAACCCAGCATTATGATAATATTTACATGAAAATATGTATAAAAGTAAATGCAAACGTTTTCTTCTAAATTTGTTAGTTCATTTTTAATAAAAAGGTTTATTCTTTTCATATTAAAAACAAATTCTATGATTTTGAATCAAATCAAATAAAAAATCAAATAAATGTAATACCTATTAATTTCATATAAGAATAAACTAAGTACTACAGGACGCAATAATTAGTTAACATATTCATGACATATGCAAATTCTCTATTTGAAAATAAAAGCATTCACAATCATAAATGCAAATTGATATCTATTAAGATAAAAATAGAATTTATCGCGTCCATAAAAGCAGATAGATATTTTTCCAATAATCACATTTGGCATTGCACGGCCGAGATAACAAAACTCATGCTACGTGAGTAGGGTCTGAAAAACTCATTTGGCGGAAAAGATAGGGATAAAGGAGATCTTCTTATTTTATAATCTTCTATTGGCTTCTTGAAATCAATGTTGCAGCAAGTGGCTTATATTCTTATATAGATTCCACAGAAACAGAACTTTTTCATTTATTCAACAAATTATATTTGTTCGTTCAACTAATTTATCGATGAAATTGCAGTATCCATGATAACTTATATTGTATATTATATTCCAAGAACTTACAGTATTTATATATAATATATATCCATATGAAATTTATCATGGACAACATTTTATAAGAAATCGTACAAGTTTTTTATTTATGGAAATATACTTTCAAGTTTTGTAGAGTGGATTCGAACCCTCTTTATGGCTATTGTGTAAAAGTATGCAGGCTAGTATACAAGGAAATTATTTTTGGAAACAGTTTCCATTGAAATATTTCAGTTTCTTGAACCTCAACAGTATGTATGTTAGGGTGGTCCACAAATTCTTTTTTCGAATTTTTACGCAAAACGACCGGAAATTTGTTCGAATCCACGAAAAAAACGCATTTTTTATTGTTGAAAAAAAGAATATTTAGAGGTGGCTTTAGCTCCATGAAGTTCAACACTGATTTCCCATAAGAAAAAAAGACGTGTTTGTAAATTTTATTCAGAATTTCAATATTAGGTGAATTGGGTTCGAAATTCATCATTTCTCTTCACAACTAGTCAGAGAATGCAAAAAAAATATTACTTTTCAAATATCACACTAATAAGTCTATTTTTCAGGGTCCCAAAAACCCCCATAGGTGAGAAAATGGGTTTTTCGAGTTTTTGGCGCTAATTATGATTTTTTTGTGTTTTTTTTAACGCGGATTGTTCCAAATACATGAAATACTACTTTGTACTAATAATGAGATGTTTATTTCAATTGTTTAAAAAATTTATTTATTATTGTTTTTATCAACTTTCTTTCAGAAAAGGGTTAGAAAGTCAAGGTTTTTTGTGAAGTTTTCAACTTATTTTCAATGTTTCAGTTAAAGCGCGGTACTGATCAATTGATCTTAAGAAAAATGATTCTGTAAACAATTTGTTATTAATTATAATGTTTATAGCTATCTCCTTCTAGATTATCACTACATAGCTGCCGTCCTTTCCCAAATTTTTAACTTTTCATCACTTGTCAATTAGATAGAAGAAATAATTATTTCATGTTGAAAAAATGATTGTTTAAACAATTTATTATCATTGTTAATAATAACATTCTTTGCCTAATGATAGAAACTTACGGTTTTTTCTGAAATTTTTAACTTTTCGCCCATTTTTCACATGGAGTGAGTTAATATTTAATTTAATTTAACAAAAATAATTGTTTAATCAAAT
>WSXT02217413.1:0-17194 GCA_011762715.2 Neuroterus valhalla | reverse complement strand
GCGCGTAGCGCGAGGAAAATTCATAACCGAGCGCGGAGCGCGAGGTGAGATCACCATCGAGCGCGAAGCGCGAGATCAGAAAGACGCGCGCCCTAGGCGCGCTCAAACTTGCGAGCGAAGCGAGCTGCGCGCCGAGCGCGCGATTAGAATGTGCCCGCGAAGCGGGCAGATTTTTATTATTATTTATATGGGACCGATAGACCGGAGAAAAAAAGAATTTGATTCCATGAAACTTCAAGAGTAAGGAACTTTCGTTAGAATAATTTATTAGATATTTTGTAACAGTCATTCTTAATTAGTACATTTGGTATTCCCTAGTTTTGATTCCAACTAACATGAAATTCGATTTTTCATAGCCAATATTTTTTGGATACAAATTGAGTCACATGTGGTTAGTCTCATCTGTGGCTAGTCTCACCAGTGGCATGTCTCACCTGCGGAACGTGTCCCTTCCGGCATGTCTTCCGTTTGACATTTCCTACCAGTAGATTGCCAATTTTGTGGTGAGTCTCTCAAAAAAGATTGTCTATCTGCGGCATCTTTCCCCCTCTAAAGCGGCAAGAGTGAAGCATCTCTCCCCGAATCGATTTATCATTCTAAGCTTTGTGACCTGCAATATTTCCATGACCAGTCACGGACATCCCTCCCCCTGGACTGGGGAAAGAGGGGAGATATGTGACCCAAATTATTCTCTCATCCTATGAACAATATTCCGCCACTTCGAATTTTTATGAGTGGAGTGATGCCGTACTTTTGCCTGTTTAGCGATAGAGAGATGCTGCAGGGAAACGATCTCGATGTCTTTAACATGTCGGTCACAAAAATTTGACATTAGAAATTTCTAAAATTTTGAAATACTGAGTATCTGCCTCCAATATTGGGAGGGGTCATTATTTGAATCACCCCGCAATACTAGGTTTCCTAAAAGACATAAATTTCTGTTTTTTCTCAAGGAACAAAATTTCGGAAATTCTTTGGCATACTATCCTGAAACTCCGTCCGCATTAAAAACAACATATATACCAACTTGCAGTTTCTGCAGAAAAGAAAGATTGTTACACATCCACGTACTAACCGCACCCTACGCTGCTTTACTTCAGTGATCAGCAGGGAACTATTTTGTGGCTGAGGCAATGTTAAACGTGAGTCACGTGACAAAACAAAATGTTGTATACAAACGTAATTTATTGTTTTCTAAGGCTTTTCTCAAAAAATCAACTCGATGTCTTTTTCGGTGTAGACGTGAGTTGTTGCAAAATAAAGACCTTGGTAAGGTAGGAATCGGGTTAGTTTAACATGGCCTTAAATTGGACTGTTGGAAAATTAATCTTTTCTCACAGTTATTTATTATTTTTATTTTAAAAATCAGTTCTTTGGTGAAAAGTGCCACTATTTCAAAAGAAAAAGTTCAGGAGACCAACCAAGGCCACCTTTACAATGAAAACAAGTAGGAGGCCGGAAGGGGCATGTAATTATTATCAAGTCTTCGTGTCACCTGAGACAATGGAGAAAGGACCTCTCTTGAAAATATTATTAGACACATACGAACTAGTAGAATTTCTCAAAAAACAATTTGGCCCTATGAAAGAAAAACTTCAAAGTGTAACTTCAAAAAATGCAAATCACCAACAAGATGAATAATTTATAATTAATGAAATTTCAGGACCAGTTAGGAGGGCAAATATAATGTACTCATCCTCAAATAATCATGTAGCTTCGTCGACTAGAGATTCTTCTATATTGGAAATTATCACTTTTATACAAAAACTCATAGAGGCATGTGTTTATTATAAGTTGGCATAATTAATTTTTTGTAATTGAATTTTAATCAATTCATTTGTTTGTTATCGAAAAAAGTATGGGAAGAATGAAGGGTTGCGTATACTAAACAAGAGGTAAAGGGAAAATATAGGGGAGGATAATGCCTTTCAATAGAGAAGGAAATAGAGGAGGGACGAAAGTTGTATAAGGATTTCTTAAGATAGGGATTCTGGGAGATGATATGGTTAAGGAGAAAGGATGGTTGACACAAAGGCGTATAGTGAGGAATTCCAATGTAAGAGGAGGGGCTTAGATAGTCGGATAGATGCGTCGAAATACGACGTACAGAATCCTAGAGGTTTTGGTCTAAGGAAAAGATGTTGGTTCAGAAGGGTTCAAAATTAGAAATGGAGCAGAATAGAGCAGTTACTTGGCTGGTGATGTCAATGGCAAAGATTGAGAAGGGAAGACAACTTTGTTGAAGTTGCGGTTGGACTAAGTTGAAGAAGGTTGTTGTAGTTGTCTGAAAATGTAAAAGATGGATATCTTCGAATAAGATTGTCGACGAGAGGGAGAGGAAGAGATCATGAGTGGGTTCGGGTGAAAAAACAGCGTATAGTCCAGGATTTCGGAGAAGAAAAGACAAATCGGTTAGTGGACTCACACGAGTAGGGTTGATGTGGTGAACGGTTATCGTAAAAAGGAGAGAGGGAATGAGGCAGAAGGTTGATTAACTGTCTTGCGACCAACATAAAGAAGAGCAGCAAAAAAGGCATCAGAGTTTCTAAGTGAGGAAAAATTATGCGATGAGGTGGAGGGAGGTCAGCCAAAAAAGGCTATTGTTGTTAAGGACTTTGATACATAAAAAAAGGGAGATGATAGAGTTGATGGACGCAGTAAAAATCTGAAGATGCATAATGGCAAAGTTCTGGAATAGAGGAGATAGGAAAGGTGCGAAAAGTGTGTAATAAATAACAAGTTCGATAATAAAGAGCGAGGATGGTAAATAAGGTGGGTCAAAATGGACAAGAAGGGAGGGTGTGTAATTCTTTGTAAAAAAGAGTCACGCGATTCGTGATATCGTACTATTTCGTGCAGAATTTATGCGTGCGCACGGTTTCTCGGTATCGAAGTAGTATTAGTTGGCAAACAGTTTGAAGTAAAGCGTTGTTCCTTCCACCTCACTTATTTACCATACACGACGTCCCGTTTCATGAAACCAACAGAAAAGCGTATTCACCGAAACCCCTGATATATATTCCTACCATCGTCCGCGGCTTTAGCGGCACTGTAGCGCGTCTATCAGGTGGTAAAGCTTTTTAATGCTTCGTAATAGCGAACCTGTTATAAACAAGGGAGGGGAACCTCTCGGTGATATCTGCATTAGAATTCCGATGGAAATATACCATCAGTACAACTCCGTCGTCTTGATTGCTTATTCAGTAATTACGTTGATGTCAGTTGTCAAAAAGGATCTACTTTTGTCTGTTTCTCAAGCCAATATGATTTTAGATATTCAGTTAACCTTTTTGGATAACGTGAGTGAAAATGATCTAACTTGATGAAGTCTTGGGTCAAGGGAAAATTTCCATGTACCTGCTGTGGTCACAATGGAAATTTTTTGAGCTAGCTGCTGCCCAAGCGCTGGTCAAGTAGCGCTACTCAACATTGAGTGTAGCTGCTACTTGATGTCGCGCGTGAGGTGATCCCATGAAGCGAGACCGGCGTGCTCGTGTCGTAAGCTGCTCGACCAAAAACCTGAGAGAATCTGTACCAAAATAATGGATGAGCAGCACTCCACACGTCAAGTGCTGCAACTGTATCACGTGGGACAGCAACTTACCTACATAGCCTCCAGTGCACAAGCAAGACTCAATATTTTTTCTCGGGGTTGAGTTTTCAAACCAGGGTCCCGTAAGTCTTTGAGGATCATTACCAGTCCCTTTTATATTTTGAAGATTATTCATATCATATAGAATTACTTCTGTCTCCAATATTCCAATAGATACGTATGAAAAATTACAAAAATGATCCAAATAATTCTGACCAAACAAAACGTACTAGCTTAACTTCACGAGCCTTCCTGATGGCACTCGCGTTTTGTTCCTGGAAACTGCTGAATACAACGAATCAAGATAAACTCTCAAGGAAATAGTTCAAATGAAAACTGGATGATCTTTCATACAGAAAGTTGCCCCTTCAACAAAAAAGATTCTACTTCTATGAATACAAGCGATGAAATGATACGATTTTGGAGCAAACTCTAAAATACTATTATCAACTAAGTATCAACTAGCAGCAAATTACTCCAATTCAATTCCAAAATTGAATTGAAAACCCGGGCATCGTAGGTTAAAAAATCATCATTTAACTTTGGTATATATTATTTTTATGTTTTTTGTTGCAGGTGAGTTTCGAAACATTGCTTTTAAGATCACTATTTGGTGGACATGGACGAGGTATGTTCTGGAATAAAATACAAAATTCTGTTAGAATTCAAGCGTCCTAATGACGTAAAAAGGTTTTCAAGAATTTTATCAGTATACCCCCCTGTTGCAACATATTTTTGGTCCATAGATGGTGAAACGGGATCTTCTCTTAGAACTCATCAAAATGACCTTTGAGAAAATTTCGAATTAGAACTGTATGGTTTGGAGAATGATGCTCATAAATTTGATTTCTGAAATTCTATCCTTCCATGCCGATGTAAAATTATTTATTGGGTAATAAGACCTACACACTTTATAATATGAAAATAATAATTTTACCAAATAAAAACACTTTGCCGGGAATCAATCGATCTATAGAAGGGAAGAATCTGAGCTCATTAAAATTTGGATTCAAGTTTCTTGTTTAAACTTTCTTCACAGATTGTTTGTACGTTATTCTATTTTGATTAGGCAGCTAACAATAAGATGATGAAGGTTATCTTATCTTTTCGAATGGAAAACATAACAAAACTTTGACGTTCGCAACACGTATTTATTCCCGTTATAATAAATTCTACAAACATGTTCGATCATCATACATGCTTGCGCAAAGATCTGCGTACAGAGAATCGTTAGCTTATGAAGTAGGTATCTCTGTATTTCCTCTATTTGCGGTGGATGCGGAGTTACCATCGCTGCAAGACTAGGCCATTAGAGCTCTTTATATCCTCATGAGTTTTTTTTTTGTAAACTTCCAGTAAAGTGACCTTATTCATAGGCAGGTCTTCTACATTAAGGTTTTCCAATGAGTAATCCATTTCGCATTTGACGAACAAGGCTCCCAACTGGAGTTACCATAGAACATCAAATTTTCTTTGGAGTTATTAATTCTAGCTCATGTTCTTTTTTCGAAAACAAAAATCTAAAAATTCTACTCAGGTGTTGGCCGGACACTCAGCACTCAACGCAACACCAAACTGGAATCGGAACATGTGCTTGATTTCTGCCCGACACTAATCAGCCCTCATTGCAGTGGGAAGCCATGATTCAGTATTTACTATTTATTGGGGGGCGTGGGGGGCTTGCACGAAAAAAGTGAAAATGTTAAAAAAAGGCAACCTACCTTTCATAGTGATAACCCTAGGCTGGCTCGATCGCTCAGCCGAGACTCCGATACAATAAATGGCGGATCTAAGACAGCGCAAGCAAGACGTCATTCCACGAAGAGAACAAAAGGTAGACTGGACGGCAGCGATAGCAAGGGAGGGCTCATGAGCACATACTGAGTCCTGAATTTTTCATTTTAAAGGTAACAAATTTTTCATTTTAAAGGTAACAAATCATATTCAGATTTCGCAAGAGAGACGCAGTACGTTCCATCCTGGTACGATGCTGATAAACGAAAGAGAACCAGTGTTGCCAGATTCCCACCTAACAAAGTCGCGAATAGAGGACGCAGGAGTAGCCCAAAAAGCGCGAAGTTTCAAAACCCCAAAAAGCGCATACAAAATTCAAATGGGAAGCCCCATTTCGCAGTTTTTCTGATATAAAGTTAATTCAATTAATAAATAAAGTTAATTTCTATAATTTAAACTGAATAAAAATAAGTATAATTTTAACATTAGAAAGAGGGAAGAATTGACGGAATAAAAAAGATTCGTCAATAACGTTTTAATATAAAATTTATAAATAAAAGAATACGAACGATTTGAACAGAGAACTATAAAGTCCTAATCTGTCCATTTTCGAAAAGATTTATTATTTGTTCTTAAACTCCTTTCTCTATTTCGCTAGAAATACTTTGGTTTTTTCTATTCTCTAGTGAATCAAGTGAATGGTACATGCTTGCATTGAAGCGATGAAGCATATTTTTCGTTGGTTGGAAGTTCTTACAACATGTGTTATCAACCTGGAAGGAATAATCTCATTCACAAAATGCAAAAATATTTAAAAATAGTATTTCAGAAGTAAACTGCCCAGCAGAAAAGAGGTTTTTTTTTACTGGGTTATGCTTAAATCCAGAATAAGGCTTTGCATATTCCAACACTTTTAGAATTAAAAATTATTTTACGACAATAAAACAATTTCTTTACTTGTTGCGTCAACGCACTTTCATGTGCACGCGCAGACGGATTAGAGCATCAAGCATTTCCAGCTGCATGCGATTTCTGTTTTTAGTTTTAATGCAACTCATAAAACTGAAAATGCGTTCCACAACGGCGTTACTGACAGGGAGCGTTAGTACAAGATAAGGCACATGCCCAAAAATGAACTGTATCGATTTTTTCGATATCTTCTTTGTTCTCTGGATGAGGGCAAATTTCAGGCAATGGAATGTGGCCAAACATTAGCCATTGGCTCTCAAGTAAATCTCGATCAGCACAGGGATCTAGAAGAAGTTAAATTCACAGTATATGCTTAAGTTTGTTATAATATGTATAATCAAAACTTCATTATGGATTTACAGTAAAGTACCTAAAAATTCCATAGGAAGCTGATCAAAGTTTGGTCTTGCAATTTTATCTAGAACTAGCCGTGGAGCTAATAACCTCACTTTGTTGTTTGCTATGAGATTCGGTGGCAAACGAATACATAACTGACGACCTAATTTCAATAAGAAATCCGCACATTTCTGCTGAACAATTATGAGCTCGGCCTCAGGAATCTTCAAATTTGTAGCCAGTTTTTTAAAATTATCTCCAAGGTTGGCTCTATCAATAGGAAGGAGATTTGCGCTTATCTCGAAAGCCTTCGTTAACATTTGTACTTCCTCAAGCTTTAATACTCCTGGTCTGCTAGTTTCAGCTAGAGCTCGAGGTACTAACACACGCGTAGAGACACTGTAAATTAAATTCCTAAGATCTGAGTAAATCTTTGTTATTTCAGCATCGGAGTGTTCAAATGCTAAATTTACTTTCTGCACATCTTTCAAAATTGTCTGGAGAAAAGTCAAATAGAGCAGATTTCTATCAACGTAGAGAGAAGACAGCATTTGCGCTGTAGTGTCATTTTTCAAAGCTTGCAACTTGAAAAATTCTTTCAATTCAGGCCATTGCTCTATAATTTGCGAACTAGCTGGAAGCCAACATGTTGTACTAAGTGATGGAAGCTTCCCTGGGGGTTCCCCACCAGATCTCTCCTACAAATTTATAGAAACAAAAAATTAATGCAAATTATATCTAACTAAAAGTTTCAGGTCCCAAGCGTTATTATTTTGTTTACCTTGAAGAAAGTTGCATATTCATGCAATCTTATGGAGCTATGCGCAAACCAATTGAATGTCTCTTTCACTAGAACCGTGACGTTGTCTAGTATTGTCTGATAAGCATATTGCGCAGACTTGTCTAAAGAATGACAAATACACTTGACTGATTGTCAGTGTGGCACTCTAACTCGCAAATGAGTAAGAAAAGATTTCTGTGAGCCACACATTGCTGAAGCTCCATCCGTGTCAATGGATTGAAGTTGAATTAGAAGCAAACCAATTCTTTCTAGATACTCAATCAGAGCTAAGGCAAGATTTTGACCTGTGCAACTTACAACTTCGACAATTCCCACGAAATCGGTTACGAATGTTCGACGACGTTTGCAAAAAAATCGAATGCATAGACCCATAAACTTAGTGACGGATACATCTGTTGCTTCGTCTGCAATGATTGCATACGGGGAATCCCCTATATCTGCCATGAGTTCTGTTAAGAAGGCAGGAGCTTTGACACCAGTTATAAGCTTCGAACATTTTGTTCGATGTAATCTAATGTTTTCTAGCGGGCTTCCTTTACTCCCGAATACTTCTTGAGGTGTTTGCCCCACTTCACTATTTTCGTTTCTAAAAACTATTCTATTTATTTCCAGAATTTAAAATTCCCTCTGGTAACAGAAATTATGAAATCGTCGGACACACCTGTTGGCTGGTCGTCAGCTAGTAGAAAGTAACATGGTCCATAGAAAGTACATTAATGTTCACTAAAGTCTTATCTCTGTTTTCGATTGTAAAGATGGCAACTCAACCCTGGTTTTCAAAAGATTCTAATAGAAAGCAGGGTCGGGTTGCCATGTAAATAATCGGAAACAGAGAGAAGGCTTCATTGCACAATACTGTACATAAGAGTAAAAGAGATAGGGAATGCAAAATTGGACAAAAAAACATTTTATCTTTTTTACTTTCATGTGTTTTCTGCTCCTCGTCGACTAGAAACATCTGTCGTCGTGAGTATAAATATAGAAAGTAGGTATAGCCCAAAAGTATCCCGTCGAAAGTCGTAAGTAGCCCAAATGGTGATTAACCGCCGCAAGAAGATTTGAGACGCCAAACAGTCAATCGGAGTAGTCCAATCGGCTATTAGTAGCCCAATCTGGCAGCACTGAAGAGAACCTAGAAGGGGGAGACTCGAGCGCGTCGTCCCGACTCCTTCGGTCGGGCCTCCAGTGTATCGCGCTGATTGGGTGCTCCCGTTGCGCTGCCGTTGGATTCGTGTGTCAACTCGGCTTGCCTCGTCTATTGCCGCCACGTCGCTGTTTTTCAGGAACGGCTTCGTAAAGGGAGCCTGCAATCAATCAAGAGAAATATCGTGAAAAAAGGAAATCCGTAAACCTTTCCGGTATGAGGAGACTCTCGTCTTTTTTGGACTGAGTACATCCGGATCGTTAACAAACTGCAACAAATCTAAGATGACGAGACCTGATTCTCATCCTATCGTGGAAGTCTTGAAGCAGTCTGGAATATCGCATCCAGTCCCTTGGCGTCGAGGGCCCCAAAAGGGGGTTTGAGAGCGATACCTCCCTCAAAAGAATTGCTGGCGCGGTCAAGGGTTTCCCCGCTAGGCGAATTAGTCATCTCCAGAGCCCAAGAAAATTGCAACGTCGTCCCTGGTTTGAGGGTCATCCAATGAATTCACGACAGATTACGCGATAGTTGGAGAGTGCAGACGGAATGGCATTCTTAGTTTGGGGAAACAACGAATGGATCCTAGTTCCGTGGTGGCCTCTGGAGTCCCAGATACCCCTCGATGTCCCTCGTTGATTGTGGTCGAAGCAAAATCGCAAACAGGAAATAGAAAACAAAACGCATGAGCCCGTAAATTCCTAAAACAAACCCCATGAATGCCCTTGGAGTATCGTGCCACGTAGCAGAACGGAATTTTAACGGAAATGATTTGAAAAGATCTGGAGTAGTAGCTGATAGAAAATCTGCAAAATTTCAACCGATAGTATTCAACGATTCCGAAGCAAGCAGATGCGGGCCATTTCAGCCTTGCAAAACAGTGTTATGAATGCCTTAAGTTTTCCAGCTTCAACGTTCTTTCAAACCAACAGAGTTTGAGCTTCATAACTGTCCCTGTATCTGTACTTCCAAGAAAAAAAACCGAGAACACGTACCTCATTCTTTCAAGAAGAACGGAAGAAGGCTTATTACTATTCCCATCTGATTGTTGTTTTTGATATTTCAAGTAGCATAACTATATGAATATTGTAGCTTTCATTTATACTTGGAGCCAATTCACAATGTGTACAATTAATTCTATATTATACCGTAATCAATTGAAGAAGGAGCGCTTCCAAAGCCTTCAAAGGATGAATAAACTTTCCGTTCTCGGTGATGTAGTTTCATTTGTATGATCGATAGAAGGACGGAGATTCAAGACAATAGACAAGGCTTTGAGAAGCAAAGACGAGGTCATTTTCGGTGTTAGTGAAGAATATTATGTGTATTTAGTGCAACTTTTATGTGCTGCCTGAAAGTAATTCCTTAATATCGGAATACGCTCAGAGCACGTCCAACCTGTCAGACGGATTAGTGGAAAACCCAGAGTGATTTCTGCTCGCTCCTTGCTTAGTTACATTACATCAGAGATAATAAAATGATCTTATCGGAACTGAGAATAGACCAGCCTTGGTGTCTCTTATCCAAAAAGCAAAGGCTACTGCGCTATAAACGGTTGAGTAAGCTTCTGCATCAGCGCTAGTAAAGCAAAGCTGTCTAACGTTTGGTGCAGTCACTTCTCGATTTCGAGTGCCGAGATATCTCAACGTGAGCAACCTGCGATATCGTGAAGTGAGACCAGTTCTCGTTTAGTAAAACTGCTCGCCCATTCTGGGAGAGAATCAGTACCGAACAAATGGTCAAGCAGCACTCGACGCGTATGGTGTCGCAACTGTATCACATTGAGCAGCCTCTCACCTGCAATCTTTCTAGTGCGAGAATAGTGGTGAACCATCTAAAAAATTCAAAGCAATCTGCTTAAGCTATGTACAAAGAGAAGCGAATCACAAGCCTTGAAATTTTGGCTAGTCAACAGCGATCAGTAGACAAAAAATTTTACGCAGATAAATGCTCAAATCGTTGGTCGATAGATATGTTATCCTTATTCTTTTTGAAGAAACTTGATGCGCACTATCAGATAAGTACAACAACGTTTCTGTCACGATTTATGGCAACTTTACGTGTAGAGTAAAGAGAATAGGACAGGGTCACACCTAAATGTTTCCTTACACAAACTTTTGTATATACGAGGAGAGTCACGATGCTTCACACGGCAGAAATAGGCTGCGTTTGGTGGAAATGATTTGGTTGAGTGTTATACTGGAATGCAAGGTATGCTTGATGATTCGGAGGTGGATTACTCCACACACGCTCTGGACCGTTCCCCAGTTTCAGTCGCATCATGTTGCTCTCGTACCTCGTCTGGTCAAACAAGCGCACTGAATGTAAACAATAACAAAACTTCGGAATATTAAAGATGGACAGTAGATCAATGGATGTTCTCACCAAGCAAATTGTATGCATCTCGCAGATAAGAGTCTGATTTTGAAAATTAAGGTATAGATTATCTCAATTCAAACATCACCGATGCTTCAATAGACAACGCTTGAAGCAGTTTTGTGTGTAGTGGGGTAAAACTTTTCTGGACACTTCAATCGGGACAAACCCTGGTTCAACTGGACTGTCATCAAAGAAAATCATTCCCTCATTGCGCTTTGAAAGGAGCTAGAAAGGCAAATTTTTCGGGTGAGGCTAGGTTGGCTTATATAAATGCTAAGGAATTGTATTCAGTACTCTTAGCCAATAAAAAGGCTAGTATCGAGTTTAATATTATTGCAGAGCTTTGAAAAGTCAATAATGGTAGAACTTTCTGAAATAGCACTAACAGTTTCAGAAATTTGAAAATGGAATCGACAGTCCTCTTTACAAAAGTTTGGGGAAACTTCTCCTGTCCTTCCCTTTGTCTCAGACGTCTGTCATGTAATTGTTTACAGATTTGCTTCTCGCAGTACTACAATGAACAAAGATGAATCAAATAACGCCTGTGGTGCGGACCAGATCTTAAATAACTTTTATGAAAAAATGCTGGCCAATTAGCCTCTACAACTTCGAACTAAAATCTTAGAGAATGAATATATTCCGTCCTATTGGACTCAATTCCTGAAACACATCATGTATAACTGCGCCCATAACTACGGTCCTGTAGCCCTCCCTAATCTGCTCGAGAAACTCCCTACGGAAACTTCGTAGTCTGGATAAGAAAAATGGAAATTGATGTTCCACGTTATCCCAGAAACCCAAGCAGCTATTCGCAGAGGTAACAGCTTTTCCGTTTGCGGATCACTCTCTTATGTGATCGAAACACTTCCTTATTGAGGTCAGCTCAGAAATTTCTAGAATCCCTAAAAGTTTGTATGTGAGGGCTTCAATTTGCGTGGAAGTGAGGAACGAGATCTTAGAGTAACTAACGGTACCAAGGGAGCCCTACAGGAGAAGGTTTCTACCCTTATCGTGTTCAGCTTCTCAACTTTGGAAATTGGAGGTTATTTCAGAAAAAAGGTCTAGCAGGTCTTGGAATCATGGGTGATATAAATATTTCATTGTTGATTCACGCGAAGGATTTATTCATCTTAGCTGGATCCAAAATAGACGCTCAAGGAATCCCACTGCCCTGCAGGAGTATGGCAATATAATGAGACCTACAATTAGCGTTGACGAGAAGAATACGAAATATACCATATTCAAAGAGGGTCGGATTAGCAAAATACTTCAAGGCTTGAATTTGTTTCCTTTTTTGATTACTTTGGTACGATTTTCTCTGAAGCAGCTTTTTTCAATTTAGCTGCACATGCGACTTTCAGCAGAGCTAACTTAGCCTCAGGTCCAGATAACAATATCCCAATACACCCGATTTTATTGCCAGACTAGAGCTAAGTCTCTCCTGCGTGGCTTATTAAATTTTGACGAAAACACTAAATTGGACAAAAAGGGTTCTGGATGTGGGAGATTCACGCTATCCGAAACTATAAGCTATCAAAACAATATCTGGTATTCAAATCTTCTTATCATTTTGAACGTACGATCGCATGATCAAGAATCTTTGCTAGGGTAATCAATGAGTTGGCCTCTAGAGCTGGAACTACAGTAATTGATCCACAACGAATTTGTCACTTACGATTTATTGAGAATCTTTAACACATTCTTACCAAATGTCCAATCTACTTGCCCGTTAGACATATTATAACCAAAAATGTTGAAGAAATAACGACGGAATAGCGTAGGCTAGCGAAAGAAGGACGCTTCTCAAGTCCACGATCAGTCAGAAGAGAATATATTCGTCCACAAAAATGTCCAGGAGCTCAAATGCCGAGGCAACCAAATCGTATCAGAAATATTGGGGGTGATTTGGGAAAATTAGCATAGATGTAGCCTGCGGAAGCTACGATCACGGTGGTTCTGGCAGAACCATCGATACCGACGCAACCGAAGGTGATACGTCATCTGACTCGTCACTTCCCACTAAAAAAGAAGACGATCAAGTCGGGAAAATCAAATAACTTGGATACACCTATACGACCTGTTCAATGATGATCAATCAGTCGATGACTCGTCTGCCTGCAGGAACAGTCCGAGAACAGCCACTAGACTGGTCAGGGTCCATTTGCAGGAACCCGAAGAGAAGCTACCAGTCAGCTCAAGGGCCGAGGAGGAACTGAGCTGCAGGAGAGTTGCAAACACCTGACGTGGGTGAGACAGCGTGCGAACGCCAGGCTCCCTACTCCTGCCGGTGAGGCCGTAAAAACTCAAACTAGAAGGGACCTGTGAATGACACGAAATACCGCGAAACCGCAGCTGCGAATCGAATCCAAACTCTACTGCGACGGAAGCCAGCAGCAGCAGATAAATTATAAACAGAAATCAATGTTTACTTTTTGTTAATAAATATAAATCCTGGGATGCTTCACTCAATATATTTTCATATAAGCACAGGTTTGAAGATACGATCCTCATCTTCATTTGAATAGAGCACCGTTCGAACTCGACCAGTATAACCTTACAACTCATTGTATATACGAAAATTTTTATTTTTCTTCATTGGTATTATTTAATTCGATTGTATCGAATTTTGTAAGTGACTCGATTGACACTTTTTAGTGACGTCTGTCAAATATATTTCAATAACTGTTAGATTTCAATAGAGATTGAAATCAGTCACACGTTCCGTATGCGAATCTCACTACTCCGATATCTTGAACGGATTCCCTGTTATTTATAAAAAACATGAAAGTCTTGCGAAATGGAACGGTATTTCCTCAAAATCTGCATCTACGTCAAAGTTGTTTCCTCACTTTTGATCCCCGTCTCATATTTCCTTTTTTTCCCGGTACAGAGGATTAACGACGTTTAATTCCTTTCGTCGTTGCAAGCTTTACTTCCGGACTGATGCTGCGACTCCATGCATCATTCGGGGCTGTTTTCCGTAATATCAGGCTTGTGCAAATATTTACATTGCGCGGTAGACGAGTATAAATATACCAAGGCTCATTATTTGTGAATATTTTTAATTCATTCGTGTATACTGTATGACATCGACGGTACATTGCGTTGCGGATATTAATTTTTTCTCGCAGAGAAAACGAGTCCCCTCTGTAACCGGGATTGCTATAAAACCTTGAAAACCTGGAAAACTCCTACAATTCTGCAGTGGAACTTAGAGAGCCTAAAAAAATCCTGGAAGTTTAAGAAAGAACCTAGAAATTTGTACAGTTATTACTTTTTTGCAGTAATAATTATTTTAAGAGTCAATCGGCTCAAAAAAAGAATAGTACGTAAATTAGGAGAATTTTCGCTCCCATGTTTAGTTTTTTGAGAAACCACTCCGTATCATGGCGACCGATGAATAATCCATTTTTTATTCATTTAGTTAAAGGGGTGGTGTTTTGCATTGATTGCTTATTCTTCTTTCAAATTGCCGAAAACTAGATGAAAACAATTAAAAGTCTCATTTCAAAAGTCTCAGTCATAATTGGCTGGGTTGCATACACGGGAGGACACTAGTCTACTGCCAACATGCCAGCAGCACGCGGTTTTCTCGGTCGGTTACTCATCCATGTACTGAACACGCCCAGCGCTGCTTAACTGAGATGATCGTGAGGGAACTGGTTCTTCGAGCGTGTCTTTTTAATTTATCATTAATTGATTCTAGAATTGGAAAAGAAGAAACGATTTTTGAAACATCTGAGGATGTTTGATGCTCATAGAAGTACGTATACCTTTTTAATTAATCTTTCATTGACAATCTAGTTTACTATCTTAGTCAATGAAATCTTAAACTCTAGTGATAATAAAGACGTTTACTTTATATCATCACAACTCATTTTTATTATCATAGAGGATTTCCTAAAACCCGATAAAAACTTCGGAAAGATTGTTTTCGCTTATAACAAACTTATTGTACCTTCAAATGCCTTGATGGAATTGGAGTAATTTTGGAGCATAACTATGGTTTGAAAAAATTATAATAAGATTCGAAATGATTTCGAAAATCCCAGAGAATCAGAAATATTATACGGTTTTTCAGAGAATTTTGAGGGATTCTACGGGATTCCAAGATGTTTTGAAATATATAAAAAGAAGTCACAAGGTTTCATCACTTGTTTCGTTTTTGGTAGTGTTTATTGTCTTATTTCGCAATCCCTTGAAAAATATGAAGAAGGTTTAAAATAAGTAAAATCGTGGTGGATTCTCTAAAAATATCAATGGTCGTTTGAAAAAAACACACACACTCTTTTTTCCGAATTTCCCGTTGAATTTATGCTTTTACGAGGAAGATCTCATGTGATTTTCATGCGAGCTGAATAATTTTTGTTGCCAGGAGAACTTTTTTCCATAAAATCGAGTTTCCTCATTATTCTTTCAAGAGACAGATATGAGAAAACTTTGAGATAATGCTTTGTACGTCTAAAAACTTTCTATGAGAATAACTTTTTGCGATACCTTACATTGTTTGCAAGGGCAATTTGAAAATTATATTTTAAGGAAAAAAATTATCCTCTTGGCCTCAAGTATAGGTTAGCCTACCTAAAGCTTTTACGCGAATGCTTTTCTTATATTACCAGAAACTTTTAAAAATATTAGAAAGAATAAGATGGTGCGTTTTCCAAAATCGACACTTTTTCATAGTTTACAATATTTACACACAATTAACAGATATTGTATATTATTTATAGTTGTGAATTCTCTTATTTTCATACGTGGAAAAATTTTCCGCGTTCTTAAAAATTGAATGTATAAAATTCCAAATTTTTTACCTCGGTATGTATAATAATAAGATTATGAATATAAATTGTTTAGCGCCCTCATATGTTGCTTGGAATATTTGAAATTTTGAGGACACAGTGAGCTGTAGCATTTTTAGAATAATGTTTCTTCAATAATCCCTCTAGACTTCAATGAGTTTTATATTTTTTGAAAATAAATTATCCATGAAAGAATTGTTGGTGATAATTTTCAAACTAAACAGAATGGGAATGTGTTTATTTATCATAAATGATTGGTTTTCTCCTAAGACCAATCCTTTCTGGAACAGGACGATTGACGCGCCGCCCAACGGATTAGTTAATTCGCAAAGTTGAACTTGTAAGCGACAAATACTTTCCCAGTAGTCGGAAAGGGCCGATCTCATGGAATCCATCTGGTAGAAGAATTTTCAGGGGGCTTAAACGATTTTAAAGATTTTTAAAATCATATTTTGATCCTTTTTCATTCTTTTAAATTCTTAAAAATTTACAAAACTAAATACGTTCTTCGAAACTCTTTTGAATTAATCGAAATCTTGCAAAACCCCTTAAGGTGCTCCATCAGGAATAGGCTTTTTTCAACGCCAAATTTCTGTTACATTGGTGAATTGTTAGTTGTAATATTTTTCCTACCTTATCTTTAGACCCTAATAGAGTGCCGACCAGACGGCTTTTTTCCAAATATTGCGTTGTTGTTTGTTTATGTTTAAATTCGAAATCAAGTAATTTTTGCGCCTGCAAATCGGCCCCGTCGTACACCTCGAATGGGAGTGATTGGCGTGCACTGCCATGTCATCCTCAAGCATCCTATACCCGTCGCGACGGGTAACGTCTATGTCGTCTATGATTCGTATTATTGAAAATTAAAGAATGTATTTTCGGCGCTAGCACTGCGATCGGTAAAATGAATGCGCGCCAGCGCTACTTGGTCTGGGTATTTATCTCCGGATCTGAATAGACTTCCAAATGTCTGGGACTCATCAATTTCTGGGGAACTTCATGATATTTGTTCTTTGATTTAATGATTTTAATGAAATCCTTCAAATAGAAATTCAAAATATATTACATTTATAAGGGTATATTTGAATTAACAACCAAAAAAGAAAAATATTTCTTTACCAAAGCAGATAATATTCAACAAATTTTTCAGAAAAAGGCGACCATTGAAAAGAAAAATACGAATTTTTTTTAAATGAAAAAACCGTTGCATTTTCAACTGAATCGTTGAACTTTGGAGTCAAAGAAGGTTATTTTTTGGAGGACATTTGGATTTTTAGTCCATTTTGTAATAAAAAATTGCAGTTAATAAATACTTACATATATAGCGTTTCCTGACAGTTTCAAATGGGGGGGGGGGGGGGGAGGTCTCGCGACATGGGGCCCACAATTTTTGAGCCGGGCCTGGTATAAATGAGAAAACATTTTTTTTTTCCACTTTTCTG